>VUQH01032498.1:0-12517 GCA_015106775.1 Etroplus canarensis | reverse complement strand
AGAGGGAGGCAGGTGGAACGGTGAAGATGCAAGGAGTAGAGGTGGCAAAGGTGGATGAGTTTAAATACTTGGGATCAACCATCCAAAGCAATGGATAGAGCACAAGAGAGGTGAAGAAGAGAGTGCAGGCAGGGTGGAGTGGGTGGAGACGAGTGTCAGGGGTGCTTTGTGACAGAAGGATAGCAGCAAGAGTGAAAGGGAAGGTTTACTAGGTGGTTCACTGCACAGAGAGGGTTGATGGATATAGTGAAGTAGGACACGCAGAGGGTTGGTGTGAGGGAAGAGGATGCAAAGATAGGGTGAGATGGAGGCAGATGATCTGCTGTGGCGACCCCTAATGGGAGCAGCCTAAAGAAGAAGAAGAAGAAGAAGAAGAAGAGGCTTTAATAAAACAGTTACACTGCAGGTTATATTTGATAAATCATGCCGTAAACAACTGTAATGGTTTGCTCTTTTAGTCCCTCAGTCTCTCCAGGACGTAGTCTGTCACTGCTTGAATTTCTCATTTCCTCTGGTATGAGGTTATGACCACATTTTTCCAGTTTAACTCCTCCACAGTGGTGATCTGGTTTATTTCCAACTCTTATCATTAGTTTCCCCTCAGCTCTGTGAACACTAAGGAGACGTGACTCATTCAGAAATGATAACTGATAGATGATAAACACCCTGCAGATGTGATCTGAAGTCACACAGACCAGCAAACGGTGGAGCTGAGACGTGCTGGAGGCACTGGGATTACTGGAATTAGTAAAAGTGCCTTCAAAATAAAAGCTGTAAAGGTCAGGGGTGAGTCTAAAATCGGCAGGAGGGGATCATTGTGACAGGGGGGCTCAGTACATGAATAAAACAATAACACTTCATGGAATACGCTGCTTATTCAGATGTTTTCAGTGCTTTTTCACCTCATCAGCTAGTCACACATTACAGTGTTACTTTTAAAGCAGCCTGATTGGTTTGATTTAGATCTGATTTCCCAGTGAGCGTTTTGTTCTGTAACGACACCAGAAAATAAAATAAAATAAATTATTGTCATTGTTAGTGTTGCTCGATCGTTTCGAAAAAAAGGCCTAAACTCTCCAGTGGCCAAAAAAGCTGGGAGAGTTTCCATGTGATGGGGTAATGGCGCCCTCTGTTGGATTGTTTGATTCAATTTTAACGTGATTTATATAGCTGTGCTCCTGTCAGGCAAAACCCAGGGTTTAAAAGACTCCTGTCAGATTAAACTCAGGGTTAAAATCCCTCTATCAGGAGACCCAAATTTCAATTAAACGCGCCTGCGCAGATCCGCCGCTGGCCCCGCCCCTGCTCACAGAGGGTGTAAAGGTTTGTTATATTTTCATAAATTTTATCTTTATATCATATTTATGATGTTTTTACTCACTTTTTGTCTTTCTCGTGACGTCATTTTTCTTTCCTAAAGCATCTCTTAAAATTACAAAAAAATATTTATGCAAATTGAGCGATGACGCCATTTCTAGCTCCAGCCAATAGCACCTCTCCTTCCGACCGTCCTTGACAGGCAGCAGGAAGCTAAGATGGCGGCCGCAGCAGTGAGGAGTCTGGGCTTCACTTTGGGTAAAAACCTCCGAGAGCTCCGCCTGCACCTCTGCCAGACCTCCGCGGCCAGCAAGGGGGCGAGGTGAGCTGGGAGGCGGCCTGCTGAGCAGCGGAGAGCCGCTGGATGTTTTCAACACGGAGGTTATTGAATGAAGGAAAGCCGAGTGACCGGGTCACTGCTAACCGCTAACAGAGCTGCTGCTGGGGGTCTCAAGGTCTGAAGAGGGTCTGATGGAGATTTCTGGGGTCTTAAAGAGATTTCTGAAGGTTTCTGGGGGTCTGGTGGGGGTTTGTGACAATCTGATGGAGGTATCTGGGGTTCCGATGAAGGTTTCTGGGGATCTGATGGAGGTTTCTGAAAGTTTGTGACGGTCTGATGGATGTTTCTGGGGTCTGATAGAGGTTTCAGAAGATTTCTGAGGGTCTGATGGAGGTTTCTGAAAGTTTATGACAATCTGATGGGTGTTTCTGGCAGTTTGCGAGGGTCTGATGGAGGTTCCTGAGGGTCTGATGGAGGTTTCTGGGGTCTGAAGGAGATTTCTGAAGGTTTCTGGGGGTCTGTTGGGGGGTTTGTGACGGTCTGATGGAGGTATCTGGGGTTCCGATGAAGGTTTCTGACGGTCTGATGGAGGTTTTTGAGGATCTGATGGAGGTTTTTGGGGTCTGATAGAGGTTTCAGAAGATTTCTGAGGGTCTGATGGAGGTTTCTGGGGATCTGATGGAGGTTTCTGAAAGTTTATGACGGTCTGATGGATGTTTCTGGGGGTTTGCGAGGGTCTGACGGAGGTTAATGAAGGTTTCTGAAGGTCTAAGCTCTGTGGGAGCCTCCTCAGATATTGCATTAATGTGCTGATAAATAAGTGACAACAGCCTGATGAGCAGCTGTGAGTAAGTGAAGCTAAAATAAATGGACAGGCTGATGTTTCTGTAGGTTTGAGCGTCTCCTGAGGACAGTCTGTGAAGCTGTGCAGATGTCCAGAACCCTCTGTGTTCACCGTTGAAGAATAGTGCAAATGCTGCTCTGTGTAGCGGTTGGGGGACACAACAGGGGGGACATCTTTGACAAATGTCATAAAAATGTATTTGACAGAATGTGTAAAGTTTCCTGCACCCAAACAAAAGACACGTTTCAAATTCCAATTGATATCTGTCCCTCTGAGGACTTACTCACACCCGGGGTCTCAAACCTGCGGCTCCAGTGGCTCTGTCCATAAACTAAATGAATATGTAATTTATAACAGTAACATGGTGGAAACACATTCAGGGCCATAAGTTTAGAGACGTTTTGTACTGTGTACACCACCTCAGTGGATTTGACTTCAGTCTGAATTTAAAGGCTGTTTATGAATGATGAGGTCACACGAGGTCAGAGGTTCTGATTAGCTAACGTGTGGAACTTCTTCTGAACCTCAGTGGACCTGATGTTCTCGTACTGTAGAGGTTTACACCAGTGAAAGGTCCCTGGTTCAATTCCACAAGCCCCTCTCACCATGGAGGGTTGTGTCAGGAAGGGCATCCAGTGTAAAACCTCTACCAAATTACCTATGCAGATTTATCTGCTGTAGAGAACACAGAGGAGCAGCTGAAGGTGTTTTCATTCATGTTTTGTTCATGGTTTGTTTTTGTTTAAGGAATGAATGAGATTTAGTTTTATTTACATGAAAGAAAAAGTTCAACAGAAAACTTGTAAATTCTCAGGTCTGGATTAAAAACCAGTGAGTTCTTTGAATATCAGGACCTTGAACCGATAACTGATCAATAATCAGTCCCTTTGAGGCCGGTCCATGTTGACCTGCTCAGGTGTTCACCTGTCCCTCTGATTGGGACTCAGCAGTAATTTTATTCCCTGTCCCACCTGGTCCCACCCGGTCCTGGATGGTCCTAGATGGTGGATGTTTTGCCCTGTTTAGTCACAGCAGACTCAAACATCCCTGCCAACACTCCTGCTGTCCAACCCTCAAAATGTTGCGCTGGGAGAAGAAGGAGGAGGAGCTTTGTTTGGTTCTTTTCTGGTTGTTGATCTTTCCTCTGGTTTCCAAACAGTTTTCTTGATAACCTGACATTAAGAGCAGCACTGATGGACACTGGAAGCTAAGTCCTCTTTTACCTGCTGGACCTCTGGACCTCATTTTCTTCTGTGTTTCAGGGATTTCGTGGAGCAGCACTACGTGACCCTGAAGAAGGCCAACCCGGACTTCCCCATCCTGATCCGGGAGTGTTCTGGAGTCCAAGCCCGGCTCTGGGCCCGATATGGTGAGTTCCTCCATTGGGCACGGTGGGAGAACCTCTGATCGGGATCTGATCGGTGTATTGATCGTCCGTTGATCTGTTTCTTCTTTCAGATTTTGGTAGAGAGACGAGTGTCCTTGTGGAGAACATGTCAGCTGACCAGGTGGCCAAAACTCTGCAGACTCTGGCTCAGACTAAACCTTAGACCCCCGCCCCATCTGAACCTACACTCACCTGACTGTGTTTTTTTTCTGTAAATGTGTTGATGTGAATAAATGAACATTATGGACGTCTAACTGTCTCACTGGGTCTTATTCTGAGGCTGTTCATGGCCGTTTACTGGGTTTTAATGGGGTTTTAATTGGTTTTAATGGGAGTTTGCTGAGGTTTAATGGAGGGTTCCACTAGTTCTAAACAGTTTCCGTGGGTTGAAGTGGTTTTATTGGGACCTTAAAAGAACTGAATTTTTATTAAGTCAATTGCAGATTATTTTCAAAGGTGGTTGTTTGCTTTTTTATTTTCTTGGAAATTAAACCTTTTTTGAGGTGGTTAAACTGGTTTTAAGGTGGCTTAAATCTGTTTTATGTCCTAAGATTTGAATTAAAGCTGGTTTAACTGGTTCTAACAAGGTTTAAAACGGGTTTAACTGGTCCTAACAGGTTTAAAATGGTTTTAACTGGTTCTAACAGGTTTAAAACGGGTTTAATTTTTTTCCTGCTTGAACTTGTTGGGTTTTAATATAATTTTAATATTCTTGTTGGGGCCCTTTATTATAACTGGTTTTAAGGTGTCTCACTGGGAATTTAGTCTGAAACAGGAAGGCTTCCTGATTTAACTGGGCTTACTGGGAATTTGGGAGTTTTGACCAGGTTAAAGTACGTATTTTTAGCACAGACCTCCAGCAGGTCCTGGAGAGCCTTCAGCGCAGATCTCCAGCGGGTCCCGGAGAGCCTTCAGCGCAGATCTCCAGCGGGTCCCGGAGAACCTTCAGCACACATGTCCAGCAGGTCGTTGATAACCTTAAGCGCAGATCTCCAGCGGGTCCTGGAGAGCCTTCAGCACAGATCTCCAGCTGGTCCAGGGAAACCTTCAGCACAGCTCTCCAGTTGGTCCGGGAGAACCTTCAGCAGAGACTCTCCTGACCTGCAGGGGGCTGTCAGGAACAACATTCAGTCATCAGAAACTTCCAGAACAAAAACCTGATTAAAACAGTTCTTATATTAAATTGTACATAAATACTAACCGGTTGAGGTTGGATGGTTGTGCAGCTCTGCTGTGAGACATGAACACTCTTTGTATAACTGTTTTTGTAGAATGTTGTGTTTGCAGAACGTGGTGTTTGTAGAACGTTGTGATTGGATACAGTGCATCTGGAAAGTATTCACAGCGCTTCACTTTTTCCACATTTTGTTGTGTTAAAGCCTTATTCCAAAACGGATTAAAGTTATTCTTTCACTCAAAATTCAACACACAACACCCCATAATGACAATGTAAAAAAAAAAATTTTTTTTAAATGTTTGCAACTTTAAAATAAAGTCCACAGGTGGACTCGGTTGACTGGACATGATTTGGAAAGGCACACACCTGTCTATTTAATGTCCCACAGTTGACACAGCATGTCAGAGCACAAACCAAGCATGAAGTCAAAGGAACTGTCTGTAGACCTCTGAGACAGGATTGTCTCGAGGCACAAATCTGGAGAAGGGTACAGAAAAATTTCTGCTGCTTTGAAGGTCTCAGTGAGCACAGTGGCCTCCATCATCTGTAAATGGAGGAAGTTGAAAGAAAAGAAAAGAATAAGAATGAAAGAAATGGCTGTGCACCAACGCTGCGCATGCAACCTGATGGAGCTTGAGAGGTCCTGCAAAGAAGAATGGGAGAAACTGCCCAAAGATAGGCGTGCCAAGCTCGTGGCATCATATTCAAGAAGACTTGAGGCTGTAATTGAGTATTGAGCAAAGGGTGTGAATACTTATGTACATGTCATTTTTTGATTTTTCATTTTTAATAAATTTACAAACATTTATAAAACTTTTTTTCACATTGTTATTATTGGGTGTTGTGTGTTGAATTTTGAGTGAAAGAATGAATTTAATCCGTTTTGGAATAAGACTGTAAAACAACAAAATATGAAGAAAGTGAAGCGCTGTAAATACTTTCCAGATGTGCAGTAGTTTCACATGTTTCCAGATGTTTCTTCCTTTGTTGAAGCTGCTGTGCGCTGCGCTGCCTCATCGCCTCCTGCAGGGGGCGATGAGGCAGCGCAGCGACCTCTGTGACTTCTGTGACTAAAGCGGAAGTGACGTAGATAAACACCGAGCTAAGCTAGGCTAAAGTGAAGCGGAGACGCAGCAGCAGTAGAAGACCCGAAACAGCGACTTCAGTTTGTCTCTGTGACCGGATCAGACCGGTTAGAAGCCGCAGAAGAAGCAGAAGCTTCCCGCCGACATGCCTGAAAGTAAGTGTTAGCTCCGTGGGTTAGCGCTGTTGGTTAGCTCCGTGGGGTAGCTCCGTGGGTTAGCTCTGTTGGTTAGCTCTGTGGGAGTGACCAGGATGGACAGGATTAGAAACGAGTCCATCAGCGGGACAGCTCAGGCTGAGATGGTTTGGACATGTTCAGAGGAGGGATAGTGGACATATTGGACAAAGGATGTTGAGGATGGGGCTGCCAGGCAGGAGGAGAAGAGGAAGACCACAGAGAAGGTTGATGGATGTGGTGAAGGAGGACATGCAGGGAGAAGAAGAAGCAGTGAACATGTGTTTGGACTGTGGGAGGAAGAGAAAACCTCCAGCCAGACAGGGGATTTGAACCCAGGACCTTCTGACTGTGAGGACACAGTTCCAGGAGCAGCTTCAGATGGTTGTTCTACACACTGAAGTCAAACACTGTCAGCAAGAAGACAGAAGAACGTCTCTGGGTGTCCTGCTGTGTCCATAAATGTTTAAACACCAACATATTCAGTTTATTTTGACAGGAATCAGGAGAAGTCATAATGACTTACTGTAAGGGTGGCGCCCCCTGCTGTCAGTCACAGCTCTAACATCTGTCTTTTTTCCAGCTGAGAGTTACTCCAACCCTCTGGCTCCTGAGGGACACGATGTGGACGACCACCGAGCTGCAGCGCAGTGAGTCTGAGAGACACTGAGACACACACTCAGACACTTAGACACACTCTCGGACACTGAGAGACACACGCGCACACACACATACTCTGAGACATACTGAGAGACACACACTCAGACATTGAGAGACACACTCTGAAAGACAAAGCGACACACTCTGAGAGACAAAGCGACACACTCTGAGAGACAGACACACACTCTGAGACATTGAGACACATAGACACACACTCTGAGACACACTCCTCACTGCTGTTGTGTTACTGTGTGTGTGTTTTTTACCCTGCTCAGGTCCAAACTGACCAATGATGACTTCAGGAAGCTGCTGATGACGCCGCGGGCCACGCCCTCCTCGGCCCCGCCCTCCAAGTCCAGACATCATGAGTGAGTGACGGTGAGAAAAGATCAGACATGTTCTATCAGAGCAGACGTTTAACGAGTCTTCATCTGTTCCCAGAATGCCCAGGGACTACAACGAGGACGAGGACCCTGCAGCCAGGAGGAGGAAGAAAAAGAGGTGGGTTCTGATTGGATGGTTGGACGGTTGACCTGAGTGAAGGGATGAAGGCTCCAGTGTTAGCCTGTAAGGGAGCGACTTGACTACACAAAAGCAGGAAAGTGTGGGGAGCTGTCTGTGGTCTGTAGGAGAAAATATGGAGGGAAAAGTCTCAAGGTAAGAAGAATGGCCACTTCATTGGGTACACCAGTTCAGCTTCAGGATGATGAAGAAAGGTGATATAAGTGACTGAACGTAGCATGGTTGTTGGTCTGAGTGTTTCACAAACTGCTGATCTGCTGGGATTTTAACTCACAACCATCTGTAAACCCTACGGATGGTTGTGAGTCTGAAGAAGCGAAAATATGCAGAGAGCAGGAGGGAGGCGACAGCAGTGACTCTTACAAGCACTTATTACAACCAAGGTCTGCAGAAGAGCGTCTCTGGCGGTCCGCGGCAGCAGAAAACCACACCTCAGCTAATAACTCTTACTATTGTACTGCAGACAGAGCTCAGTGAGGACTCACAGTACCAGTCCTACAACTGTAATACTACTAATGATACTGTAAAATACTACTAATGATTCTGTCATACAAGTACAGAGGGAACCCAGTCAGTCTTTGTAGTACTGATTCTGCAGTATTAGTACTTCTGTAATACTACCACAGATGTAACCAAGTGAGAAGTCAAAGTACTACTGATACTACAGTACTGTAGTACTGGTGTTCAGATGGTAGGTCAGTCCCATGCAGGACCGACCAGTCAGATGTCACTGCTTCCACATTATGGATGGGGACGTTTTCAGACTGCTGCTGACAACAGTGTACACAGATACAGAGAGTAACAGGACACATGTCCACATGTCCTGGGGACATGGTCAGAGTGTGACCATGAAAGCATGGATCCATCCTGCCTGGTATCAGAGGTTCAGGATGCTGGTGGTGTGGGGGTATTTAGTACCCACTGAGCACGGTTTAAAGTCCACCGCCTACCTGAGTATTGTTGCTGACCACGTCCATCCCTTTATGACCTGACTTCACTGTCCTCAGATGTCCTCCACAGTCAGCAGATCTCAGTCCAACAGAGACCTTTGGGATGTGGTGGAACAGGAGCTTCTCATCATGGATGTTCAGCAGCTGTGTGATGCTGTCATGTCAAAATGGAGCAACATCTGTGAGGAACGTTTCAGCAACTCGTTGGATCTGTTAAAATGGGTCCAACCTGGCATGAGCACGGTGTACCTAATGATGTGGCCATGGTCAACATGTGGCGGTAAACAGCTGGAGTAAATGTGTTCCAAGGAATGTTTTAAAAGCCTGGAGGAGAAAAGATGTTGTAGTTTTTTTTAGAGGAACAAGACTGAATACATTCTGTAAAAACTACAACATACTTCTGGGACATTTGTGAACATGTTCAGGAGAACATGGTGAGTTTTGGGGGGAAACTGGTGGGTTTTTGTGGAATTTGAAGACATTCAGTCAGAATCTGATGAAGCCCGAATGTTTAAACTGGTTTAATAATCATTCTGATGATGTCTAAGGAAAAAAGCTTTAATGTGACGTCTGACTCACCAGACTCCTCCCCAGACGGCGTCTCTGTCCCTCAGCTGGTCGCACCAGACTGGTTGACCACTAAGCAGTGGTTGTGTTTGGTTTGCAGTTACTACGCCAAGCTGCGTCAGCAGGAGATGGAGCGAGAGCGGGAGCTTGCCGAGAAGTACCGAGACCGAGCCAGAGAGCGGCGGGACGGCGTCAACAAGGACTACGAGGAGACCGAGCTGATCAGCACCACCGCCAACTACAGAGCCGTGGGACCCACCGCCGAGGCGTGAGTACAACACCGAGCTAACGCTCCAGCTGTGGTCTGAGGGGGTCAGTGTGATGGAGACCAGCAGCTGATGAGCTGAAGAAACACCTCCTGCTCTGCTCCTTAATCTTCAGTTCAGACACATATCTGCAGGACAACAGTCCTCACCGCGAAGACATCGTACTATTTCAAGAAACACTTTGACACTAAATACTCAATGTTTTTAAGACAAACATCTGAACAGAGTTTAATATTTCCAGAGTAAACATCTCATGGATTAAAGACAAAGTTAGTAAAAACTTAAAGGTCATCAAAACCTTTTATTATGAACTCTGTAGAGTCAGGATTTTCAGAGGAAGTTTAAAGATATTAAAGTCCTAAAGATTAAACTCAGGGCGTTACTCTGCGTACTTCATGTACTCTGCGTACTTCATGTACTCTGTGTGTTGTCAGTGATAAGTCTGCAGCAGAGAAGAGGCGTCAGCTGATCCAGGAGTCTAAGTTCTTGGGAGGTGACATGGAGCACACTCACTTGGTGAAAGGTCTGGACTTCGCTCTGCTTCAGAAGGTCAGAGTGTGAGAACGTGCTGAGGATCTGAGCAGGTGGGTCACCTGATCAGCTGTTTACACGTGTGTGTGTGTGTGTGTGTGTGTGTGTGTGTGTGCGCGCGCGCACGTTACAGGTGAGAGCTGAGATCACCAGCAAGGAGAAGGAGGAAGAAGACATGATGGAGAAGGTCCAGAAAGAAGCCAAGTAAAGTTTAATGTTTCAGTTTCTGATACCACATCATTGAGTCTGTGAGACACACCTGTCTGTGTGACCTCTGACCTCTCACCTCTCTGTCAGGAAAGACGTGGAGCCCGAGGAGAAGATGGAGTTTAAGACTCGTCTGGGTGAGTGTGGTGCGAGCTGGGAGGGTGGAGCTGGGGGAGAAGATGTAGAGAAGTTTAAGAGGAACAAGTTGAAACATGCAGAGAGCAGGTTGGAAACTTTCCTGTCAAAGTAACGTTAGTCTGAATGTTTCAGGGAAACATCACAATAAATACCGGAATATTTAAAGTTAGTTTATGGAAACGTTGCAGGGAGAACTTTGAATTTTTCTGTGGGAAAAGTTGGAATGTTTGGGGTTAAAGTTTGGAATCTTTGCATGAGGAAGTGAATAGTTTGGAATGTTTAGATCAAATTAAAGTTGAAACATTGAGTGAGGATAAAAAGGAAAAGTTCAGGAAAAGTCGGAGCGTTGAGCGGATTTTTGGAGGAAACATTCGATGTAGTTTTTATTTGGCTTTAAAATTCTCAGTATGTGGAGAAGAACCAAAGTTTCTGGAGATGTAAAATGATGGCGTGAAACCCTCAGCCTGACGGTGACGTTCCTCCATCTTCTCCTCAGGCAGGAACATCTACCGCGTGGTGTTCAGGTCCGGCGTGGCCGAGAGGAACGAGCTGTTCCTGCCCGGCAGGATGGCGTACGTGGTGGACCTGGACGACGAGTTCACCGACACCGACATCCCCACCACGCTGATCCGCAGCAAAGCCGACTGTCCCAGCATGGAGGTGAGACCTCAGAGACCTGACGAGAGACTGTTCCTCTGAACTCTGACCTCCTCAGAGGGTTGACACCTTTACCTGTGTGTGTGTGTGTGTGTGTGTGTGTGTGTGTGCGCGCTTCAGGCTCAGACCACTCTGACCACCAACGACATCGTGATCTCCAAGCTGACCCAGATCCTGTCCTACCTGAGACAGGGCACCCGGCACAAGAAGATCAAGAAGAAGGACAAAGGTCAGAGTGCAGGCAGTGGAGAAGGTGTTGATGTTAGGATGAGCTGCACGCAGTGACCGTCTGTCTGTGTTTCAGGTAAACTGGATGATAAGAGAGCTCCTGAAGCTGATCTCAGGTCAGTGCCACCATCGCCATCATCATCATCAGCACGCCGTGTGTGTGTGTGTGTGTGTGTGTGTGTGTGTGTGTGAGAGAGAGCCTCACTGTCTCTCTGTGTGTTCCAGCATCTTCGACGACATCGGAGACTACATCCCGTCCACCGCCTCGTCCTCCAAACCCGTCAAAGACAAAGAGCGCCACCGGGAGAGAGAGCGGGACCGAGAGCGGGACCGCGAGGACGAGAGCAAGAGCCGCAGACACACCTACTTCGAGAAGCCGCGAGGAGACGAGCACCAGGTGAAGGCTCCGCCCACCAGGAGGGAGAGGGAGGTGGTGGTGCTTCATGTGTCTCTGTGTCTCTGACTGTGTCTCTGTCTGTTTGTCTGCAGGTGATGGAGGTGGACACAGGTAAGCTCAGCCTCTTGTCTCAGGTTTCCATGGTGACTGCTGTCCAATAACAAGCTGATCAGACAGCTGTCCGTCTGCAGGTCCTGGATCAGTCAGGGATCAGATCAAGATGATCAACGAGAAGTTTGCAGGAGCAGCAGGCAGCCAATGGCAGAGCCAGGAGCCATATCCTTCTTTACCATTGGATGCTTCCAGGAGGGGGTGGGGCTTCCTGTGCTGCAGCGTAAACGCTCATGGGCACGATTAGTCACGCCCCCTGGCCATGACATCAGCAGTTTCTGAAAAAAAGAACTGCTTCCTGTTAGGTGGAAAAAAGTTTTCAGTGTAGTATTACTGTAGTACTGTGTGTGTTTGTGGTATTACTGCATTACTCTGTGTGTGTGTTCATAGTGTTATTGCAGTACTCTGTGTGTGTGTGTTTGTGGTATCACTGCAGTACTCTGTGTGTGTGTGTGTGTTTGTAGTATTACTTCAGTTTTTCTTTAACCAGTATATACTGGTTCTCAGAGGAGAGACTCCAGTAAGGAGCAGCTGGGAGATTTCTTTGGAGGATCAAACTCATACGCTGAGTGTTACCCTGCTACGTAAGACACACACACTCTTACACACACACCCCATCTATGTCTCACTGAGTTGTCCCTCTGTCCCCTCTGTAACATCTGTGTCCTGTCTCTGTCCTCACAGGATGGACGACCTGGCAGTGGACAGTGATGAGGAGGTGGACTACAGTAAGATGGACCAGGTAAGTGTGGTTCCAGCACTGCTGCTGACAGGAAGACAGGATGATGTCATTCTTCCTGTAAGGCAGCCACTCCCATCATCACGTGTGCGTGCCGCCTGTGTGTGCGTGCCGCCTGTGTGTGCGTGCCGCCTGTGTGTGCGTGCCGCCTGTGTGTGTGTGTGTGTGTGTGTGCGTGCCGCCTGTGTGTGTGTGTGTGCGTGCCGCCTGTGTGTGTGTGTGTGCGTGCCGCCTGTGTGTGTGTGTGCGTGCCGCCTGTGTGTGTGTGTGTGTGTGTGCCG
>VUQH01032496.1:0-10169 GCA_015106775.1 Etroplus canarensis | reverse complement strand
GCCACAGCAGATCATTTATGAATCTGCATATTTGATTTGGCAAAGTTTTTACGCCAAATGTCCTTCCTGACGCAACCCTCACCATTTACCCGGGCTTGGGACCGGCACTAGGACTACACTGGCTTGTGGGGCCCTGTGGCTGGTCAACCTATGCATAGCAAACAGATACCACTGTATCAAGTTTTGAGCTTGATCAACTCTCATTGTGGGATCAGTTGGTTGTGTTCACATCTCATACTGTACCTCAAGCCCCAGTAAAACACTGATGATTCACATTCATGTACAGTCATTTATATCAGTGTAACTATAATAATAATAATAATAATAATAATAATAATAAATTTGAACTGATTTTGTTAAAGAATGGTGTTACAAAGTAATGTAGAAGAAAGGTAAAAGCATATTGGTATTCTGTGAGGCTACCTACTCCACTCTCTAAACCAAAGCCGACATTTAATTTGCAACCAAAATGAGGTGAACTTTGTGTGAAGCGGGTCATTTTACTGCTGTAATCGAGGTGCCCCCTCTTTGCTCTTAATCTGACTTCCACTATATGGGAGGACACAGCCATGGATGGTGTGCATGTGAAACAGTGTAGAAAAAAAATCAATAAGTATTGTGTCTGAATTCTTCAAATAAGGTATCAGTGGGAATCCTAGCCAGACACCTTAAAGAAAACTTGAAGTCACAGTCTGTGTCTTTCTTTAGTAATTTTTACCATATTTTAAGTTCAAACAGAATGCTGTAGCTGAACAACTGTGGAGAAATCATTACAGCTTGTATAGACAGTGGACAGAACCCTCAAGGTATATAGAGAGAGGAGGAACAGAGAAAGTAATAACACTTTGTCCCTTAATGTAGTAGTTTTATATGGTGGTGATGCAGCAATGTTCAAAGTATTTGTAGGTACCTTTCATTGATTGGTGTGAAATAATGCAGAAATTTGAATTATACACACATGTGGTTAGTGGATTTTAATCCTTTATACTTTGGCTAAGCTTCTTCTTGACCTGTTTAAGATGACCTGTGTAAGTATCCCAAGAGGGTATTGTTGTTTTGTTTCAAATTCCTAACATTTGATATTATATTTAAAAACAACTATGTACTCCAACTGTATTTTTTAGTTTGCTGTGAGAACCTGGTTCTGAAACTGCTTGAAAATTGCTTTTCAGAGATTCCTCTTGGGTATTTTTATTTTCTTTTTAGTTTGTTTCTAGTTTCTTCTAGGTCAGGTAAATCAATTAATCTTTGTCACACATTTTCGCTGAGCACATATTTTGTTTGTTTTATTTTTGGTTTCATGGTTTTATTATAGCAGTTCTCGTTTTTGAAAAACAGATAAAAATATCTTAATAATGGAATTTAATGTGCAGAGCAATTCCAATCACTGAAAAGTAAGCCTTGAAAAAAATATGATGACTAGAAACAAAAAAAGAAAAAAAAAATGCTGCTTATACTGTAGTTATAGACTGCTAGAGAAAAAGTCAAGAATTTTTCAGCTTGAAGACTTGATTATATATCTCTTTTTTCCTTATTTCAAGGAAAAAATAATCACAACCTATTTTAATTACAACAGTTATTGGCATATAGTTTGCATTTGAACCCCAAGCTAATTGTCTCGTGAGCATTTGGTCTGATCATATCTTGTAATAGAAACTACAAGCTAGTAATCTTGCTGACAGCTGCTGTGTTAAAGCACAGTTTTACAATCTATTCTTCACTATAAGATTTAAAAAAAGTCATTTTCAATTGTATATGAAGTTGATGCTGACCTTTGAACCCAGTTATCTCCATACACAGGGTAGCAATGTGCCCCAATCGATAAATGTAATTGATCACCATAAGAGAGTGCACATGCTGCGCATGCTATAATTTTCTTGTATATTAAATTTTTCCATCTGGATTTGCTGATAAGTTAGAGAGCTAGCAACACTCAGCGATACGCACGCATTGTATTTAAAGGTTTTTTTTTAAACATTTATCAATTACCATTTTGTGTGTATTTAACAGACACATGTATTTTTCATTCTATTTTCATTAAATATTCCACATTTTGCAATTAATACATGCACAGTAGTCATCTAATTACTTCAGAGAATTCACACAATAAACATTTGTTATTGATTACTGAGTGAAAAGGCCTGCTGTTTTCCAAATTATTCTGTGTTAACTGAATACGTTTAGAAGCAGCTAAATTATTTCTCTCCACTGCATGATAATAAATTAGCTACTTGTAACGATGACTGTTGTTGACAGTATTACATACCATTAGTTCATTTGCCCTTGATGTCTCAAACAGCCGAAAGAAGAAGAAGAAGAAGTCTTTTATTGGTGTCAGGCTGGTTCAGGTGATGTCAGGCTCTGAGGTGTGGACCCAATGAGCAGAAAAGGTTCTGAAATGAAAGGCTTGGCAGGTTTATTTATAACAAGGTTTTGGTCAGAGGTTTAGGAGGCCGAACAGGAGATTGGTCTCCTGGGAGCTCTCCAAATCAGGTTTAACCCATCGGGGCAAGAGTGGGTCAGACAGGTTCCGAGACAAGTCCAGGTGGGTAGCCGGTGGTCCTAGGATAAACAGAGACAAGATGGGAGCTGAAGCACAAAACGAGGTTTCCGTCAGAGACTAAACTTGGCCTGGCTTACTACATGTGGAGAGCTACACTCCAGCGGAGTATGAAGAAGACGGCAAGGCTTAAAAGAGGTGGTAATCATCAAACAGCATCAGGTACTCAGCCTCCACTCTGCCCAGACACACCCACACCTGGAACTAGAGCAACACTGATTAGAGAAAGACTTGTACTCAAAGGAGAGAAGGAAAAAGAGAAAGAAAGAAAAAGGGCAGATCCAGAATCTGAAGGCAGGGGGCCATGACACATGAGTTGTATTTTTTCAAACTAACCTTTCTGCAGAAGAATTTTGTTACAGAGCATTTTGTCAAGCAAAATAATTTGTTTATGATGGATATCAGTCTTTAATTTCATAATAGCATCCTATCCTCTCATAATATAATCGATATCACTCTATACAAGTATTTACCCAAGATTTCAGCTGCAGTGGCCTAATTTTCTGGGAGAAAATCATAAAAATTTCATTCCAAACAGATGGACTAACATTGTAAACCAGTTAAAAACACGACCAGGGTTTTCCTTGGTCTTTGTATATTGTGCTGCTGAACTACATTTAATTCGCCCAAGTTTTTCAATTAGTTCAATCCCCTCTTAGTCAATTTGGAATTAATTAATTAAATCAAGTAATAAAAAAATAAAGTCACTATGAGGTTTATGAAGACCAATAATAACTATAAATTCATTTTGTGTAGATTTTATGTTAAAATTAATGCTCTTTATCATTCATTTGTTTTGGATACATATGATTGCACATCATGATTTTTGTTGTTAATACCTGCTTAACCCTTTTTGTGGTCTGATGGATGCATTTTATACATTGCTATTTATTTGTTATTAGACATGGCACATTCTCAAATGTTCTCTTCCTGGTTAAATTAAGGTTAAATGAAAATATGTTTATACATTTAGTTGTGGTGCATTACGCATGTAAGAGTTAGCTCATAATTAGCTCTTCACAGGCCCTGATAAGCTTCCATATCCAGGGACTGAAGACTTTGATAAAACATATCAACTGGTGGATATCAAATAAACGACATGTAAACAAAATGCAAACACATGGCCTTTTCTTTTCTTGCTTTTATGTAATGCTTTTATTTTGTTAGTCTAGGCTATATACTATTAGCTGTTTGATAGGATATCACTGGTTTCATATGCTATCAGTTAAATGGCCATTTGGTCATTATATGAAAAATGCCTGCCTCACATTTGACCTCTTTAGAACTGCATGATTTTATTTTTTGTACAACTATTTTAGGATATTTAATAAAGCCATGCTTTCTTACTTTCATACCATGTTCTTACCTTTTTGCCAGTTACTGGCATTCAGATCATATAGGACTAGGTCAATATTTGGCACATGTCAATTCACCTTACTTTTTTCCTGCATTGTTGATCCTTCTTCAGTACAAGAGTTTCACTGCTGAATTAACAAATTAAGCATCTGTTAAAACAACAGTAAAATTTACACTCACTTCAATTGCCAAACTTTAAAGCCAACATCTCAATATTTTGTTCAGTATAAATTTTATTTACTGAACTTTCAATATTAATATCATGGGCTATATCATAGTTTCAGTAAAAAAATTAATAAAGTACAATGTCTATAGCCTCAAAAGTTGATTCTGTTCATCTGGACGTAGGGTTTTCCGTGGGAGAAACGTTTCATCACTCATCCAAGTGACTTCTTCAGTCAGTACAATGTCTATAACGTAGAGTAAGAGAAACAAGCACTGGTTAACAAAATGTGATTTACAAATCACATTTTGAAATATTATTGCTTGAAAAAATATATTTTTTCTATAGTATTTATAAATTTTTTGGTACCTTCAACAATTAGGACTTTGATTGTTTTTGTTTTTTTTTAAGTAAGATAACATAACGCTAATACTGAACTGATCAAGAAGTTATAGGAGATTTAATGGAACATTAAGCAGTGATGTTACTTAATCTAAAATCCATCACAGATTAAAGAATTGCAATGCGGTAAGTTGCTTGTGATTGCTGGTGAAAAAAATATATATTCAGTGTACTATTTAAAATAAAGCCAAAGAGAGTTGGAAGCAGAATGCATTAGAGTCTGACAGAGAACTCACTGATTAAAAGTTTAACAAAATCAAATTCAACTTAAATTTCCATTTTTTGGAATACAATGTGGTGGAGTGGTCTTGTTCTCCTACTGGGATTTTTGCACTATTCACTTATGTGTCTCTGTATACCCATGCACAGCAGAGATCTGTAAGTCTCTCACTGAAGTCAACAGTAAATAGGTTTTTTGTCATTAAATATTTCCTTGCTTATAAAGAACTTTTTCATATTTATATTTTACACAGTGTCCCAACCTTTTAAGAATTATGATTGTATTTCAGGTAACAGACGGTTTAGTGCCACTTCAAGGACGAATGCAGGCAGGAGCAGAAAATGCCATTTCTGCTTTACATTCAATTGAAATTGCGGCTTTGGAGAGGATGATAACTTGAATAGTGTGAACAGGAGAAAGATAATTGTTGAACACCTTCTCTCTTGATGTTGATGACATTTAAAAGTATGGTGTTGCTGCCATTAAATTCAAAATGTGTCAGGGTTCTCAGTGTGTGCAGAATTTGCACCCAAATGGAGGATTCCAGAAGGCAAGACAAGGAAAACTTAAAGAGGTTTTATTTAGCCAAACCGATCATTAAATAAACAAAGTCCAAAAGCTTGAATACCAAGCATGAAAACCACAGCAAGCAGGAACACACGGACAGGGAACTGACATTGACAACATTACACAGAACTGAGGAGAGGCAGAGAATTAATAGTCAAAGACCAGCGAGCAAGCAGGAAACAGGAGAGAGCCGTGCACAGGTGGCAATAATCAAGGGCAGGAAGTAAAACTGAACATCATACACAAGACCAGACTGTCTACAAAGTAAAACAGGAAACAGAAAACTTCATTGAAAACATGACACAATACTAAACTAGACAAAACACAGGAACACAGCATGAAAATATCTGGAGAACTGAATAACTATCACAGGTAAGATAAAGAAAAGCATAAAAAGAAGCAAGGCTGCATCACAGAATAAACATGGAGAGGCTTACCTAGAGAAATACACATAAACAAAGGATGCCATGGCAGAACGTAAAACCAAGAATATCAGAACTGTAAAAGCTAGAAACACAAAAACATTCAAAACCAAACTACCAACCCATGACAAAATGAGCTAAAATGTTTCATGAAATAATAAAATATCTCACTTTCAACATTTAATAGATTTTCTATGTTATTTTGTGACTAAATTAACAGTTTATGGGATTTGCAAATCATTATATTGGGTTTATATTTAAAATTATGCAGCATTCCAACCGTTTTGGAATAGTGGCTGTACATAATAAGACTAAAATAGCTGTAAGTGTCACCTAATCTTGAGATGAATTTTTAAGCCATTGTTAACATTCCTCATATATTTAATTCGATATGGTTATGAATCTTTGCTTGTGTAATGTCTCCAGATATAAAAACGAAAGTCTGTGAAAGTCTAATGAACACGTCTATTTTCAGTGGGTTTGTCTGCTTCACATGACCATCTATGATAAAGACAAAAGGACAAAAATAACTTCACAGTAAAAGGGACACATCTTGCCCAATTCTAGTTTCAGTCATCTTACACAGCAGAGACAGCATGGACTCACCAGTGAACTTAATGCTTTTGCTGTATCTGTAAATGGAGCCATCTTTGGTGTTACTGTCAGTTCCTCGCTCTCTTTCTTTGTCTTTGATCTGGAAATTGTTTGTTATCAATTTACCTGCTGCCCCAGTTTTACAGTAGTAACAGCTGCTTAAACCTCTCATCAAAGCAATTTTTACTGATGACGGCACAGGTGTAGGCCTATCATTTTGTAGAACTAAGTAATTTTATAAGTTGTGCTATATATTATAGCATCAAGTCAATTAAACTTCTGGTATATTGATCTGGTCAGTTAAGTAGCAAAGGGGATTGTTAATCAGTTTCAGCTCTTGTGGTGTTAATTAAATTAACAACAGCTGCACTTAGAAGGGCAACAATGAGACAAGCCCCAAAACAGGAATGGTTTTACAACATTTTTTTTCCCTCCTCCACCCAGCATGAACCCTACAGAGGTTGCACAGGTAGTCCAGTTCCTCCAGAATGGCACATCAATACGTGCCATAGCCAGGTTTGCTGTGTCTCCCAGCACAGTCTCAAGAGTGTGGAGGAGATTCCAGGAGGCAGTCAGTTACTTTAGAAGAGCCGGACAAGGAGGAACAGGATGAAGACTCTCAGAGCCATAAAAAATAACCTCCAGCAGACCACCGGTGTGTGTGTCTCAGGCCAAACAATCAAAAAAAGATTTCATGAGGGTGGCCTGAGGGCCAGATGTCCTCTAGTGGGCCCTGTGCTCACTGCCCAGCACCATGGAGCTTGATTGGGATTTTTGACATAGAATACCAGAATCGGCAGGTCCACCACTGGCACCCTGTGCTTTTCACAGATGAAAGCAGGTTCACCCTGAGCACATGTGACAGACATGAAAAGGTCTGGAGAAGCTCTTGAGAATGTTATGCTGCCTGTAACGTATTTCAACATGACTGGTTTTGTGGTGGGTCAGTGATGGTCTGGGGAGGCATGTCTTTGGAGGGACGCACAGACCTTTACAGGCTAGGCAGCAACACCCTAATTACGCCTATTGGGATGAAATTATTGGACCCACTGTCAGACCCTACGCTGGTGCAGTGGGTCCTGGGTTCCTCCTAGTGCACAATAATGCCCAGTCTCATCTGGCAAGACTATGCAGGCAGTTCCTGGAGGATGAAGGCATTGACCTGAATCCAATATGACACTTCTGGGACATTATGTTTCGGTCCATCTGACACCACCAGGTGGCACCTCCGACTGTCCAGGAGCTCAGTGATGCCCTGGTCCAGATCTGAGAGGAGATCCACCAGGAGCCTCTGGGATGCTATACAAGCATGTAGGGACCATACAAACTACTGAGTAGCATTTTGAGGTTCTGCAAAGAAATTTCTACAAATGGACTAGCCTTCACTTTGAGTTTTTTATTGTCTTTTAAATTCAGCCCTCTGTAGGTTGATCGTTTTCATTTTTATCAAACTATATGACATCCTTTTCACTCTCAACACATCACCCAGTCCATATCAGTATAGATATCCTACATATTTTTCTTTTGAGATGTGATGTATTTTCAAAGTGTTCCTTTAATTTTTTGAGCAGTATGTAGTTTGTTTGTGTTGTTTTTAGTATTTTGGTTCATGATCCAATGCATTGAGGCCTTCAGGCTGTAGTTTGTATGTAATGCCCATTACTTAATGCAAGCATGGTATGCTGTGGTGAGACAACACACATTGTAAATATTACCTGGTAAATATCAGCAAGGGGATATTGTTACTGTGATACTGTTACTTTTCTGACATTTGAATTTAGCTTTGAACATAGCTGTGTCTATGTGTAACAGTGCAGAGCCAGTACCCTGTCTGTAGATTACTCTGAATTATAAAAATGTAAATAAATACAATATACCACAATTATAACATTATAAAAATGTGTTTAAAACTGAGATGGTAATTTTGATTTCTTTCTCTTTTTTTTTTGAACATTTTTAAATCCCTTGCAAGTATTGGCCCATGTCATAATCTAAAAAATGCCTCTAGTTGCTTAAACATAAATGTCAGTTTTGTCAATAAATTTACATGGTAGTTATTATTACAGTAGGTAATAAGGAGTAGGAGTGTTTGTCTAATAAGATGCAGACTATATTGATTGAATGACATGATCACCAGTACAGCTATTACTTGAGAGTGTGTTATGAGTTATGTTACGCATTCAAGGCCATAATGACCAAATGTCAGCCCCTGCTTGCTTTGATTTCATTTGCCATGCGCTGGCGGTTGGCTTCATTTGCATTCTTCTCATTTATTTATGTATTTCAAGTATGCTCATTTTCTACGGTATGGGTGACCACAATGGTTAGCTAAAACAGTTAACCTTACCAGAGGCAATGCATCCTTGTAAGTGATCGGACAGCTGTACTGATTTATTAGCATTTTACCACCACTCTTCCGTATATTCCCTTGATACGCTCATAGAACAGGGAAATTTGGTGGATGCTAAGTTCTTAGTAATGTGTTAGAGATAATGTTGTCGCAGATTTCTTATTGGAATTCATAGCTGTTCTGTTTGTTTGTATATAGTGAAGTCCATCCCTCAGGCTATATCTGCATTGTTGATGGCCAAGCATCAGAGATTACATACAAAAAATGCACATATCAGATACTTTCTAATCTAAGCTTTCACTGAAGGTCCATGACCCTAAAAATGCTGAATAGATGGCTATTAATTAAGCAAAGCCCAGAGTTCAGGATGTTTTTCTTTTTTTGTTGCTTTTATTTGATAATTATTAAACACAAAATAGAAAGGCTCTGTATAGCAGCTTAGTTTTAATCCAACTGTTCAGTAAGCCAAAGGAAAAATAATTTATTTAAGTCTTAAGCATATACATCCTTGAGGATATTACAAGGTGAACATACATACATACATTTTACATTAATAACTTGTGGTTCTAAATTTACCTTAAGTTTGCCTGTGCGAGTTTGTAGTTTTCTATATCTCTGTGGACTGGGACAATGTACTCCGCCTTACACTTTAGGACCCCCCCGCTTACCCCTTAGAAAAGCAGTTTAAAAAATTGATGTGTGGATAATAAAACCCAGCACTGAAGTAATGGACAGTAGATAGTAGATACAGTTAGAGCTTATCTAATTTGTTTTACTAATATAGAAATACAACTGTATTAAGTAGCCAAGTTTAATTTTTTAAATTATGTTCAAATTTTCAGTTTTGTATCCCTCATTGTATTCATCATTTCATAAGACTAGACATGTCAATCAATCAATCAATCAATCAATCAATCAATCAAGCAATCACGTACTCTTTACTGATTCCCTAATTCCAAATTTTATATTTTATATTCAGCATGCAATTTCTTCTGCAGTCATGCAGTGGGATCCATCATGCAGTGGCTTCTAGTGCTGTAAGGTGTATGAATGCTGTATGACATGTATTTGATATGGAAACAGAAGCACCAATCCAATTAATTTATACCTGTTAGCTTCCCAGTCTAAGGTGGTATTATATGGCTGCCCAATTAACCTCAGCGTCATATTATTTCAATACAACAACACCCCCTGATTGGGTAAGCATTGAGCAAGAGTCTATCCCAGAGCTACCACTTAGTCTGTACTTATATTCTTCAGACATTAAAACACTTACAAGGCATACAAAAAACCCTTTTCTTAGGAATACAATATCCATTTGGTATGCTGCACACAAACATATAGGTGATATGCCCGTATTGCCCAATTTACTCCTATCTGTGGGAATGAACAGTATACACCAGGCTGGAAGGATGAGGGATTTAGGTCCTGGAATGCAAAAGGTATTCAGAAGGTGAAGGACCTTTATTCAGGTGGCGTTCTGCTTACATTCGACCAATTATGTCAGAGGTACCAAATTTCAAAGAAGCACTTCT
>VUQH01032494.1:0-48160 GCA_015106775.1 Etroplus canarensis | reverse complement strand
TGGGCGGCACACACACACACACACACACACACACACACACACACACACACACACACACACACACACACACACACACACACACACATCAATGCCATTTGAACAGAAAACTTGATCTAACAATGTGCAACACCACTGAATAAGATCAAGGAAAAGACCATCATGTAACATTACTTTTACTCAAGTAGAACTGAAATACAGGTTTAATATACTTGTACTTTAAGTATTTCTATGTTATGCTCTGTTATCTTCTACTCTACTGTATTTAAGATGCCAATATTGTGCTTTCTGTTCCATAGCATTCATTTCAGAGCTTTAATGAACTATAATTTTGCAGATACATTGCAAGTTTATAGATCAAGCTACCCAGCAAAATATGAGTAAGAAAGATCATCAAAATCAGTAAATCAATGAATTTACACAATGTGGGTTGCATCAGGAAGGGCATCCAGCCTAAAACATCTGCCAGAATTACTGAGGTGGCGACCACTCGGGAAAAATTTAAGGAAGCAGCCAAATGTGCATTATAATGGATATGATTCTGAAAGTGCAATTTTACATAATGTTTACTTTAGGTGTATTTTTGATCATATAACTTGCACACTATTAAGGATTATAAATTTTACTGAAGTCCAAATAACAATTTTCAGAGGTAGTTGCTTCTAGAACATTTTGTCTAACTTAAACTACACTATAGTTTGCACGGCTGGAAGGACGCAGGGGAACTATGGATAATTAATCGGCATCATCGCCACAAATCACCTGCTTAAAACTTTTTATTTTATTTTAGGTTTATCTTTCAATGTTCAATTTATCTCTAATGCAGTGCACACCCTTCTTAATCTGAATCATCGCCTATAAACAATACGTGTTCAGTAATTATGAAATACAGAGCAAATATTTTGTGGTAAATGTTAATGATACAGTTTTGCCATGCATCCCCCAGTGGATCAGCAATAATGGCCACAGAGTGGCAGTGTTGGTCAGTAGATTATTAGAAGTCATGTTCAGCGAATTAAAGGTTATATTGAATTATCCTTCACTTAAACAACATTGTAGTTGTACAAAAACTTTAATGCTCCTGCCGGATTTTATTTTTATACGCTTTTGTACTACCAGGAGTACTTCACTTTCCTGTTCCGCAAAGAGATTTTATTCTTTCAGTAGTTTGAGACAGAGACAGGCCAGAAATAAGTGCATGCTGCAGTTTTCACCATTCTTTTATGTGTAAAATCACAAATTCTAAAAAACTACAGCTTATCTCTGCTACGTTTAATTAAATTATGTATCAAATGTTCTCTTTTAAAATGCACAAAATGTCCTGAAATACATTTTGAAAATACAAAATTACGGCAATACTTTAACACATTTCTCCACTTACTTTGTGTTTTGCATCTATTGACTGTGTGGTAACTTCCATGCCTGATGGATATATAATGGCTGACTGGGCCCAGCCAAATTTCAGACCAGGCAATGCTGTGAGGGTAAAACTATTTTTTCCAGTTATGCCTGAGAACACTGGGGGATATTACTATGAAAGCATTACCTCATAGCTCCGTGTTTAAGGAAGCTGACGGTTTTCTTTTAAAATTCTGGCATAGGTTATCATTTATTGATGGTTTTGCTCTATGGGTGAAGCTTCACCTCATCATTACTCTTTGGTTTGTTGCATTCCACAGATGAGGTAAAAGATGTGTTTGTGATTCTTTGCACTTAAAATGTACTGAATAGGCTGTTCACCCTCACTATGGAAACACATGCAGGCAAAGTCACGTTTAACAGCTGCTCAAAAGTGACCAAGCCCTTCTGCTTTCTGTGAACTACCCAACAAATTTGAGCCAACCAATAGTATAATTTCCTCACCCCTACACACTGCAGTAAAGAAAGGGCACCTGAATTCTTCTGGCTTGTTTTTGCACAGAGCAGTTTCATTTTCAGTCTCTTTTCAACCAGCTGAAAATTAAAATACCTCTTCACTGACTTATTTCAAACATACATCATCAGTGTGTTTAAGTGATTTGTAACAAGACAGGAGGTCCTGCACGCCAATGTAAATCATAAAGGGATGAATAACACAATGGAAATACTTCTTACAAAATATTATCCATGCATTGTTGTAATATAACCTAAAGGTAATATTATTGTTATTATCAGTAGTCCAGCCAGTTAAAAGACATTATTAAGAAGAGCTGTAAAACACTTTTAAATGTTTAGTGATACAGCAGTCTAGTTCATAAATTACAAAAGTGTCAGACTTATAAATGCTGAGCAAAGAGTTCATCTTACACTGTTACAGATCTTAAGAACCATTACTTAGGTAGCAGCCACCTAAAGTAAACGTCATGGGGTAAAGTGCTTGAATGTGAAAAAGTCACTAAGGTTATCTTCTGGGAATCCCCCAGCATATATGTTTCACTGAATAAGACTAATTTCCAGTTAAAAGCTCAGCAATAATAGTTAGTGTACCAGGACAGAAGTATTTGAGTCTTCCCTGTTTAATGCCAATAGTGAGTTGCCCATTCTTCTTGAGAATATTTGATCTGAATACCCAAATTAAAAAACAAAACAAAAAATGTGTGGTCAGTGTCTTTAATTGTTAAACAAATGAATTTCTATTCTCATTGTGGAATTTATTTCCAAAGCATCCTCACAACCCTGTACTGAATTAAAAGTTCTGTATTATTATTTTGCAATGTGGCAAAGCAGTTAATTTAAATGCTGTGACACTTGTGTGTGTGTGTTTGCCTCTAGCTCAGGTCCTCTACCAGAGGCCTAGGAGTTTCCAGGTTCTGTGCAGTATCTTAGCTATTGCTAGGACTGCACTCTTCTGGTCAGACTCTGATGTTGTGCCTGGAATCTATTGGAGTTTAGGGTTCATGGCTCCTAATGCTCCGATTACCACTGGGACCACTTTAGACCTTACCTTCCGCATCTGCTCCAGTTGATCCTTAAGCCCCTGGTACTTCTTGATGTACTCACGCTACTTCTTTCTAAAGTTGCTGTTGGCTAAGATTGCCGGAGTGTGGTCTTCTGCTCCTCGTCACCCACCACCATGTATAGTTGGTTGGCCAGCAGCTGTTTTTCTGCCTGGAATTTGAAGTGCTACAGGACCTCAGTCCTGTTTGTCCTTAACAACCTTCATGACTTGGGAACTTTCAGTGTATACTGGCCTAGCCAGCATCTTACATCCTGTTACTATGTGCTTGACTGTTCCTGGCCATCATTGCACAGCCTGCCAGATAATAGACTACTGCCTCTATAGATCTGGTGCTTAGAGCTTGTTCTTTTGTTGTCATGATCAGAGCCTTTGTGCTGTCCTTTAGATTAGCCTTTTCTAGACATTGAATTTCTTGAAGTCAGTCCCTTTCTCTGTCTGTTGATGATACATCCCATGGAGAAGATTAGTCTCCCACCATATTTGGTCCTCCTGTTCCTCTTCACTGTCTGTCTTCAGCTGCCTGAGACACTCTTGAAGCAGTTCCACTCAGGAGGCCATCTTCCTGGTGTATTCATGGATGCTCTGATTTCATCTTGGATCATGGCTCTAACACTTACTAATCCTCGCCTCCCCTCTTTCCATTGCTTGTAGAGCCTCAGGGTGCTGGACTCTGGGTGGAAACCTCCATACACTGTGAGGAGTTTTTGTGTGTTGACATCAGTGGTTGCCTTGTTCCCCACCTGTCTCCAGTTGTCTAATCAGTGCTATGTGTATGTATTGTCCATTCTTTTTTGTTCCATGTTTGTTATGATTGTTTTGGTTTTGCTGCCCAGCTTTATGCCCATGTGTCCATCATCCTCCTTGTATTCTTTGATTTGTTGAACCTTTTGAATTTTTTGTACGTTTTTCAGGGAACTGAAGAAGATTGCTTTTTGTTAACTTTTGGTTTGAGTGAATCTGCATTTTGGTCCTTAATAGGAGATGAATGGGATTAATTCTTTTTTGCAATAAAGTGATTGAAAACTATAGTTAGTTGTAATAGAATATTTTAGAATATCTGTTATAAATAAAAGAAATGTATAGCCATGAAAGACACTTATAGAACCATTAAGCATATTCTTGTGTAAAATATAAGAGGATCATTCAAGTTGCTGAAATAGCTTGGTTGCTTGAGGGTTAAACTATGAAACACTATTAATGCTAGGGCTCCTTAAGGAAACATCTACCATTATTTCATTGTTCCTCATCTACTGACTGGATACACCTGTTAGATTAGCTACTGTTGCTCAAACCCCTCCTTCCTTGTTAAAGTGCAAAATCTGGCAATGTTTTGTTTTTCTTCATGTCAACAAAACTCCTGAAAGGAGAGTTATTTGATACTAATAACAAGCTTTCCAGCATCGCTGAAATGTTTCTTCACTATCACCTATTGCTATCACTATCACTTCTGTCACAATAAAGGAGCACCAAATGTGTATTATATTAATCCATGGCTAAAAACAGTCCTCAGTACAGGAACACTGAATAAATGCTGACCAAAAGCAAAAGCAGTTCAGAACATAAAAAAGTAAGAAAGATTGAGGTCCCTGTCTTACAGTTGGATTGTTTTTCCCTAAATGTGGTATGACCATAAAATTTATTTAATGCTACAGTCACTAGTGGATTGAGTGGATTTTTGTATTGCAGGACTTGCATTTCTTTTCCTCCATAACTTAAACTTATGTTTTCTGCTGCCAGTTAATCAGTTGTCTTTCATGTAATGTCCAGCAGATGTTGTTGCTTCGGAGCAAAATAGGTTATTTTGTGAAGTTTGAAGCTCCGTTAAGGTATATGAATGTTAAATTTCTGATACCTTACAGTAAATATTTGCTGAGTCTTTTCATTCTTGAAGCTTTAATAAATTGTTTTTATTGTTGATTATTAAGCGATTTCTGTTTGGTTTTACTGTTGTCCCTGTGCTCCAAGTTCTTGATTATTGTTGAGTTGAATTTTCAATTCCTGTTTTGATTTCTTTTTTTTCTAGAGTCTTGGTCTTTAAGTCTACCCAGTCCCACACCATTTTGGTAGAAACACTGCTCAAACACCAAAACGAAGGGCTTGTTTGTGTGAGGGGTGCTGTTTTATTTTACTCTGACTTATGTCTGATGGATTCCACATTGTTTACTATTTTATCCAGAACAAACACAATTTTCACTCCACAGGCATCTTTTCGCCATTGAATTGATGTCCATCTCAGAGCCAATGGACATACACTTTTTCATCTGGAGGCATTTGAGTGAGAGGAGTGCCATCTAACTGCTTCATAAGGACTCATCATAATTTGTTCAGAGATTTCTGGAGAAAAGCAAAAACTACCTCTTATTCTATCTCACTCCCATGACCACATTTTTAAAGCTAGGAACACAAAGAAACACAGATCTGCAGAGCTAATTCTCAGGGCACTCAGTTTTTCAAGCATGTGGACATGACATATGGTTTAGCTTTTATAACCCATTTTGTGAGAGTGCCAAGTCCATTTCAGAGAAATTCTTCCAGAAAAATGGCAGAATCTGATTATAGGGCCCTTTTTTGAAAGGGACTCACACACATTTCTAAGACGTTTATTCAACTGTATGTCAGGGTCCCTGGTTGTTTTTGACTGTGGACATACAGTACGGGAAAGAAAAACACAAATTTTCAAGTTAGTTGTCCAAGTTATCCCAGCTCAGGTTATGCATCAGTCTAAAAGTAAGTCACAACGTACAAATCCCAATAGACAACAGTCCGAGACCCTGAGAGTGACTAACAGGAGAGACCGGTGGTGTCATACTTTCAAAATAAAAGTCCTCTTTTTCTTTATGGAAGCTCAGTATGCTTCAAAACTAATGACATTTTCAAACCTAGAGCCTACAACAAGATAAAGAAGGTTATTTGGTTAACCGCAATTATGTCTGATTTTCAAAATAAAAGCTCCATGATGTGTGACTTGAACAGGAAGGATTCTTTAAGATCTCACTTTTTCAAAATGACATTATTATTAGGGTGGCCAGATCCCAACAAACTAAAGGTAGGAGAAACACTGTGTTTGTGTGGGACAATGTTGAAAAAATTAACAGTGCTGAGAGGTAGTCTGAAATATTTATATTTATCTTAAAAATAAAAATACAATAAACTGTGCAGGTTACTGAATTGGCATTTAGCATGCAAAGGCCAAATATAATCTATATATTATAGATTATATTTGAATAAAACTTTTCCAACTCCATTGCTAAGTAAATGCAGTAAGGAAGCTGAAGTTCGTTTTTATGGCCCCATTCAATAGTCTTGTATTATCTTTTATTTTATTTGGTATTTCAGCTGCTGTTCTGTCTGGTAACCATCTCTGGGTTTCAGTATGAATGCACAGACTGCCATACTTTTTAGTCATATTTGACAATTCTTAGCCAGTTATGACACACACGTATACTGTGTCACTTCATGCCATATTTTCCCCTGATTGAAACTGCTATACAGTATATACCTCCAACTTGCTGGCAACATGCAACAATTCAAGTCTGGCAGTAGCAACAATCCCACCACAATTATTCCGGAGGTTGCATAGTCTAGTTCACAGTGTAATCCTTTTTAAGATGGGCAGTCTGAAGATGCACAAGTGAGGTGTGTGAGGAAGAATGTGAGAAATGGTGCTATAAAAACTATAAAACATCAGTCTCTGAAGACAAACATAAATTTTTTGTTAATCTATTTGGACTATTCTTTTTTGACCCCAGCTTTAATGCACTTTTGCTCTTTGATGAAGTATGTAGTTTTAGTAAAGATAACAGATAACAAATAAAGTATCTTTTATTTCTGTTGCAACACTGCACATTTACTGAGAGCTCTGAGTACTATCTGTAGAGGTATATTAATCTCTGTCTAAGGTATGAAAAGCAGCTGTTTTCTGTAGCTGATATTATACAAAGTAAAATATTAATAAAAATTTCTATATTTTATTTTCAAATTGAAAACCTGTGAGACATGTTGGTTATTAGCCTCCTTCACCTTTTGAACCTGCTACAACAAAGCATCATCACAGGTTCTGATGTTCCCAAGGTGATCCTAGTCAAAAGCATTGCACAAAGGCATAATAATAAAAGGTTTAGTATAATATAGATCAAATGTACTTTAGTGTGGGTCACTGACCCGAACTGTATCGGCTCTTTCCAACCTTAATAGTCTGCTCCTCCGGGAGCACAATGTTTGGATTGGTTGGGAAATATATTGGCAATAAAGAGACAAAAGGATGTCATAAATGTTGATTAAAGCTCTGGTTAAAAGACAGAGGCGGAGAGGCTCTGAGTTATGAGGGCTTTTCAGACTGCGTTATTGTTTCAGTGACAGAGCTCTTAGTGTGTCTAGTGGAGTGGCGAGTGGTAAACATTTCTCAATGTGTAAGGAGTCATTAATCCCTGGAACCGAGGATGGCTTCACTACCAGTGTCTGTGGCCCAAGAAATCACGGCCAGTTGGCACCAGCAGGTTGTACAGAGCTCCAACATAAATGCTTTGTACTTCAGAGCTGTTTAAATCTCTTCGATGTGCTGTAGCTAAGACACATTTCAGAAAATGCAACAGAGCATTCAGTGTTTCACTCATTCAGTTCATTTACAGTTCAAGCTGTTGATGATGCATCTAGTCCTTTGATGTTACCACCTTTTCAAAAGCAGAAAGATGCTAATTTACAAAAAAACAGTTTGTCAGGCCCTAATGGTAAAGTTAGATAGTAATATGTAGCTTTTATTGGTCAGAAATATGAAAATCATCATCAAATCTGGGTCCCCATGCTAGCAATGCAGAACTTCTGGATTTTTGAAAGCTCCAGGCTTTGTTGTGTTTTGAAATCTATAAAACTACAGAACATTATTAACTGGCATATTAAGCACAGGTTTGTGCTTAGAGGTTGCATATGAATAAGACATAAGAATGAACATTTCAAGATACACCAGAACAGGGTCACTAAAAAGGCATATTTTAAAAGTAAATTTCTTTTTGGCTCACAGTAGCCCCTTCAGGTGGAACTTTTAGTGTTTTTCTCATGTTCTGTTATATATGTAACAGTGTAATAGTTTACACATTTGCCTTTTAAGCAAGAGGTCACTGGTTCAAGCCCAGGTGGGAATACAAGTCCCTCCTGCCATGGGAGAGTTGTGTCAAGAAAAGAATCTGGTGCAAAATCTCCAAATGCCAAATTACCCATGTGGATTCTTTTGCTGTGACCACCCCTGGAGGAAACACAAGGGAACAGCTGAAGGTGCTTTCTGACATAATGTTAAAAAAAAGAAAATGATGCCAATGAGAGGGCATATCCCTAACAGGCATCTCACCTGCTGTTTGCAAGGGACGAGTGACTTCAAGGGGGCGTGGCCTGAAGAGCTAAAAAAAGCTTGCTTCAAACAGTGGATGTAATAATTTTTATTAATTGTGGATCATGCAGTGTTACTCTGGCAGAACCCAAGAATAACAATATGAAAATGGAAATAAGCATTCTATGGGGACAAGTTGGTTTTTGTACGTTGTCCATTTTGCTGATTGAAGTTTTTATGGTCTAGGCCATTATTTTTCACGCCTTGAATTGTTTAGAGGATGTTCTTTTTCCCCATCTTGATTCACTCTCAGAGCTGTCATGTAAAAGATGCCGCACTGTGCGCTTCTTTGCGTGCCTAGTTGGTCTGTAGCGGCGCTCCAGCTTCGGACCACACCCACTCAAGGTCCAGCAGTGTCCACACATGCCCCTGGGCGTGCATTTGCAAGCCCCGCCCCGCTAGCGCCGCCTACCAGTGGACCACAATGATTTAGAAGTTCAGGAATCCCACGTGACGTCACCCGGGGGTGACGTTATGCTTCTCTAAATAGATCGTATTGTAATCTTTTCTCAGTCCAACGTGGTTTCTTCTGAGAGACTGCTTCACATTTTCTACACTTGTTTGGTAAGTTGAAATCCTTGCCGCCATGCAGAGGACCGTGCACGCGCCTCTGCAGGTTTGTTGTTCTTTTTAAAAAAGCGATTCTTCTCACTTTTTCTTATCCCTTTTTCATGCAACTGCCTTTTTCTCTTGTTCGCTTCGGCATTCTTTGTGAAGATGTTTCTTGTTCTTCTTCTTCTTCTTGTTCAAAACTCATTGATGTCTGCAGCTACAGTGTCGCGAGTTTTGCTTGAGTGTAGTGCATTGTCATCTCACTCCGGTGTCCGTGCGTCGGCCTGTCTCTGTGACTGCTTCTGGAAGTTGAACGCGGAGTCAAGTGCCGCTGCAGCTCGGGTCTGTCAGGTAGCAGAGGAGACACGGATAGATCTCAAAGGACTGAAAAAAAAAAACAACGCCAAATGGATTAACGCAAAGGATGCTTTTCATCGCACTCCGCGCCAATCTGGCACGACTTCCAAGTTTTCTCTTAGCTCTCAAAGCTCCAAAAGCTGAACGCCTGCATCACTGCCCTGCCTGTCCCATTCAGGGATACGCAGAGCAAGCTAATGTCCCGCACTCTACGTGCTGCGGTTCACCAGCGATCGCCTGGAAAATGTATGGCCCGGTGGTTCTGCTGTCACACCAGTTAAAATAAAATGACCGATGCCTCCGCTTCCACTGAATTTTTGTTCCTTTTTCTCTTGAACAACATTGTTCACATTACGTCATTCTGCAGGCCAGTCGATATTTGATTAAGCGCTGAGATGTTGAGGGTTACTTTGAGTAAGGTTGTGCTGACGATGCGCGCTGCTGCGGCCACGAGAAAGATGCTTTAATTATATGATTGCTCTCCAGCCGCTGTCATTATGTTTATGTGACAGCACCGTCAATAACCACTTGTTTCTCATGCACGATTTCAATTATTGTGTTGCTGCGCTTCCGGTCCTGCTCCCCCCTCCTTTTATTGTAATTTGGTGTGTTATTAACACCTGATAATACCTTATTTATCTCTGATAAGTGTTTTTATAATGCGGGCTGAGATGCAATTTTCAACACAAGTTTTCTATTCTTAAAAGAATAAAACACGTCTTTTTGAAAGCAACGGTTTGAGGAAAGGTTAGGAGACGCAAGATGCAAAATCTTTTTTGACTTAACTCGACAAAAAGCAACTTTCTATTTAGTGCAAAATGAAAAGCAAAAAATAAATAATGCATGGCAGCAATATTACATTTTAGGGCTTACAGAAACAAGAATCAAGTAGAAAAGAACACAAAAATCATAAATCTACATTATTAGAAAATATATTATAGTGGCTTGCGTTTGTTGATAGTTGTTTCATGTGCCCAAGGTATCTCTAGTAATGACTGTACCAATGGAAGGTGTGAAATGGAAGGAATAACAGCAAGCTCAGTCTATGCAGCAACAAGTATGCAGCAGAAGTCAAAATATTTTCTTTTAATACTGCCACTTTCTTGTTCCTTTTACCTGCAATGCTGTAAAATGAATGCTAAGAACAATACAATAAAAATAATGTGAGCAGTGTTAATCCCATGGTAGAGCTCTGAGGGTTCATTTTTATGTTTATGAGTTTATGTTGTGTCAGAGACCAGTAATTGAAAGCTTTTGAGGTTTACATTTACATTACTCCAGTGTTCTTGTCACGCATTCAGTTCGACAGCAGAAGTTCAGGGCAGACATTGTCTGAGAGGTCCAGGTTCCCTGCCTCAGGGATCACTGTAATCCTTCCTTGAACTTGTGCTGTCAAAAGCCCAGGCTGTGGGGAGCTGGAGAGTTGAATTGCTGTGCATGTTTGTGCTTGCTTTAACCCCATATGGCTTTGCACCCCAACCCCTCTTTTCCTCACCATATTGTTTAAATTCTAATATGTGGTCTACCTGGAGAATTCTTCCCCAGTTTCTCTTGAAATTGAACGCCGGACCTTAATCCTTCCCCTCGCTCACATCAGGATACAGTTAATGTAAAGTGTAACCAAATTTCCTCTGCTAAACTAAAACATCTATATTAAATGAGAGCCAAGTGCCCTTTCCAAGGAAAGGGCGTTGAGTACTGATAATTTGAAGTGTGAAAGCTATTGGATAATTCACAGAGGCATTCACAGAATTAATGGCTGGAAGTTTTATGCAGCATATGGTTTGAATTTCCTAGTAAATGTGATGGAATGATCAAGTCCCATTTTAGAAACAGGAACAGGAAGGTAAACTTTTCTGTTTTGACAGTTATAGAAACTTTTTTTCCTTTATTTTCATTAATGCCTAACATTATTTTGCTGCAACGTTTAATATTTGGAGAACTGTTTCATATTCATATTGGCAATCAATGAGAAAGTCAGAATGCAACAGAGCTGTGCAAACATCTAATTCATGCTGTTGCATTAATATTTGAAATATAATGAAGTGCTTCTTGATATGAGATGCAAATAAGTTGGTACCGGTCCTGTACTTGCTGTCATTCTGAACTTAGTTTTTAAGGCTCAGTATCAGCAGTGCTGGCCATGTTTATTGTGTCACAGGAGACCAGATGAGTTTTAGGGGCCCTGTACTAGAGAACTGAACTGTTGATAGAAAGCGAGACCAGGGCTCATTGCTCCCTGACAGAAAGACCCTGTCCAGACTCTGTTCAGCAGGCTTGGTCATGAAGTTCAGCTTGTTAGGAAAACAGCACTGCTTACCATAACACAATATTCAGGTGTTTTAACAGTGCTTAAGGAAATAGCCTGTACCTATGAAAAAGACACACATGTGTATAGTGTGTGAAAGTATTCATGCCCAACATTTGACATGTAGTACTGACATAAAGATTTACACAAACACTGCAGTTTGTGTGAACTGGTAACAGGAAAAAATATATAATGTACAAGAAATACATGTAAATGTTTTATGCACCATTGCCTGAAAATTATGTGGCCCAGTATCCCTGTTGTAAAAACTGTAGATGTTCTGGTTGTACTAAGCGCTCACATAATAAACTCCACACCTGTCGCTGATGCTTACATTTTTAGGGTCCTAGCAGACCATTTTGTTTTGATGAGATTGACATTGTGCAGAGAAAACTAATCAACAGACAAACTACTGTTGCTATGTTTACTTCATTGTGTCAGTTTTTCTTCATTTAGACTTAATTTTGAGTTATAACAATGAGGAAATATGATTTTGTGTACCTATCCTTTTTCCTAAAACATCCAGCCAACATTCAAATGGTTTAATTCAGTAGTTAAGTACATACATGTCTCATATTGCTGGGCACCCTGATTGTCCAAATGTACTTCGTGGGCCTTAGATCGAAACCACACATTGGCCAGTTATGCTTTTTATGTTAGGGTTTGAATTAGGGATGCAGGAATTGTGAGATTCTAGGCTGATACCAATTAAAATGTTATGCTAAAATGACTATTTTACCAAGAAATGATGCCAGTATGCATGTTTGTTTTTGTATGTCTTATATTACCTTATCTGTGCCGAGGAAACAAATGTATCTCCATTACAAGAATAACAGTTTTAAAGTCTTTCATCTCACCACCGCTCAGTAAATATCATCTCTTACACCAATGGCAGTCAACATGGCTGATATTGGCCAATTTCAGTATTATGGCTATATATTGTGCATTCCTATTTTGCATGTTTAATTTTTGTTTTCTTTTCCCATTATAAAAGATTCATAATAATATTCACTTAACATGTGATATGTCATCTGTCTGAATGTGCTTGGCATCTGTGTTGTTGATATATGATAATTGCTCAGAGGTTTATTAGCAGAGTAGATTATACTACGAACAGTGATAAGGTCTTGAAATACTGAAAAAGCTGTGAACCAAGTATGATGTACAATGTGGTACAAGGATTACAGAAATAATAGCATTTTCTGCACATTACTGATATTACACTTGCTGACTATGATGCAAATGTTTTTACTTATTCACAGACGTTAGATAAATGTCTGTATTTAATGTTTTCTAAATGCAAATATCAAACAAATTACTTAAATAAAATGCACCGTATAATTGTTAACATAATGATATAAATCACAAAATCACAGATTAGAATAAATAAGCTGAAAATACAAACTTCAAGTGCCAGCCTCTGGTATTTGATACGGAGCGATCTGCAGTCAAAATCTTTTATACTGTCTGTGTGTTGCCTTGGTAGGGTTATAAGTAGTTAGCATATGACTTAAAAACATCCAAATAAAAAATGTAAAAACTAAAAGTTTTAAAATATTGCTTTTCTGCCTACAGTAATTGAAAAACAGATATTTTTGGCAGGAACAATCGTGAGCTCTGTAAAAGTTTACTGCATAAATATCTAAATGTGAGTAATGTATCATGTGCATTGAATCTGATTTTGGTGCTCATCAAAACCTTTACATCTTATATAATTTGTTTGATATTAATACAATAAATATATTCCAAAAATTAGAACTTCTTTAAAAAAATGTTGCATGCAGATTGGATCCTTTATGTGGTTTTGCATCATTTAGTTTTTGACCGTTAATAGAGGAAAAAGATAACATTTACAGAATTTGAAGGCACTTCTTTTTAATGTTTTTTCTTCAAGGGATGTTTGTCTTGTTTTACTGTGAGTGATTAAAGTTAAATTGGATTAAGCTGAACCCACTGACAATTAACATGATAAAAGGCTATGGGTGCACTGAGTAGTTACCTCGAAAATACACATTCAACCATGGTTACAGGTAAACATTTTGTCTTCTTCCTTGTAAGCTTTAAAAGTAAGTAGCATTTTAAATTTTTTAAAGTCAAATAAATTGCGCCTTCTGACTTTTGACTACACTGCTGTGCTGCCACTGCTTCCTTTCCTTGTTCTCACTAACAGATATATACCTACTGAATTAATGAATTAAGCCTTTAACTGATGGCTGTATGACTGAAATCTGAAAATATGAAACCATTTGACTGGAATTAAGTGCCTTCCATTGAAAATTAATGCTGTGTTTCTACACAGTTATATTACTGAAAATGAAATGTTCACATAACTACTGAGAACTCGTATTTGACAGACCTGTGATTTCAACATTGCGTCAGTGTTTGATTAGAAATGTTGCCTTATCATGTCGTTAAAGCATAACTCTCTTACAGTTGTCCTTACAAGGATGTGTGTATGTATTTACCTCTTACTTACCTCTTTAAATAAGCAGAAATGAATACACAGTGAGTTTGGCTGTGATTTTAAGTTTTTTAAAGCACTGTGTAGATTTATTCTTTTTCTTTTTCTTTTCAACAGCTTTAGAGTATGTTACAACCTATATGGTAATGTGCTATAAAAACATGGATATAAAAAAAAAATCAATTTATTGAAATACGTTGAAATATTTAAAAGTTTTCCCAGTGCTTGAGTTTTACTGAAGTTATTGGACCCAGTGTTTCCACAACCTCAGCCTTGATGTCATTTTAGTGGAACCCAGATTACTGTAGCGTGAGAAAACTAGTGCAGGTGCAGTGGCAATTTCACGTCTAGCATGACACAAGTGTATTTTCCCTCTTCAGTGCTGGCAAGGAAAGTAAAATTATTCAGTTTCCCTCCCCACTTTCTTCTTTTGTCTTTTCCGTAGTTTTATGAGAAGTTGGCCAGAGTGATGAACTCGGACCAGGAAAGGCCGTTCGTGTGCAACGCTCCTGGCTGTTCTCAGGTGAGAAATGCAATAGCATAGAACTGATAGACACACAAACAGTAAATAAGACTGATGTTCAAATACCTAAAGAACAAAAGACCCTCTTTTAGGATGTAGCCTTTGAATGTAGAATAACAGCGAAAACTTCAGCTTCTATCGGTTACTCAAAGTTGTCTCTTTACATACATAAATAATATATACATACATAATTCTTTTTCAACAGCGATTCCCCACAGAGGACCACCTCATGATACATCGACACAAACATGAGATGACCCTTAAGTTCCCCTCCATAAAGAATGACAACATGTTATCAGGTGAGTTGTGTCTACATCAATGCAGACTTACTCACTACATCAGCAGGACTTGAAAGGATCTTGTAGTTTGTTTGCAGGTGTGTTTCTTGGTGGTGCATGCACAGACACACTTGTCTATCATCAGTGACCTTTCTGGTGTGTCTGCAGAAGCTGTTTACAGTAATGTAAATCGCATAACTCATGCTACCTTACAGCTTAGTTTTATTCAGTACATTAAGCTCGTGAACACTTCAACAAGAAAAGGAGAAGCTGTGTGATGAGGGACAAATCAGCAATTTTTGCTAAATTTGTCTTTCTTATTTCTTCATGTGATTTGCATTTTTGTCATTCAATGCAGCATTATTCTATATATCAAGTGGGGCAGAGAAAATTTTACAGATTGTAGAGTGTACAAGTCCAGCTGAGGTGCTGATCCACACTTTAATTTAGAGTTCAAAGAGTGCAGTAAGAGTAAAAACAAGGCCAATCCATAAGTACATGGCTCCATTCTTTAGAGCATCCTCACCCCATTCACCATTGTGTAGTGAGAACTACTGCAGCCAAACAATTCAGTTTGTGTCTTCTTTATTATTTACACTCAGCGGACAACAGGATCAGATTTTCTAGGTCTGGTTTCTTTATTGCTTTCTGTCTGAGTTACAACTCTGACTACTTCTTTACTGAGCCACTGAACTCAGGATAAAATAGTAAGTGGTTATACTGTACGCAGAGTTACAGCTCAGTCACAAATTGTCATATGCAAATATGTCTACACTTAACATTTAGTATTGTAATTGTTGACCTCAACTTTACCTGCTGCTGTTTGCTTTGCATTGACTCATATCCTCAACTAAAAACTGACATGACTTAGTTTTTTAAATAGAACTTGTGTTATATTTTCACTCTCTCCAGATCGAAAAGGTACTGTATATGTGCCGAGTAAAACTTTGTTTTGAGTACACAGGTCATGACGAAAGTTTGAGTCAATCCCCAGTCTAGCCAGAATGGATAAACACACCATGAAGTATGCTTTTAGCCTTTGAAACAACTGTGATCCCAAAATCACCTTCAACAGTCTGAAACCTGATCTGTGTTCACCCCCCACAATGTCAAGTTGAATACCACAGCTTGGCTGAGCTCAACAAATGAGACCCCACTCAGTAGGTGGGATCTGTACTTTGTCAGCAAAAACAGGGTTGTCAAAGGCAGTGTCTTTTTCTGATTAAATGGAAATAATGCTTTCTTAAAAATGCAAAATATAGCAACAGTGTGCAGTCATCATTCTTATGGATGCCTCCGCAATAGCTTGCCGAAATACATACAGGTGTAAATTGGGCTTTACCTAGTTAACTAAAAATTTTTTTAGCATCGGGAAGAATCAGTCTGGTAAAAAATACAAATACATGAAACATAAAAATCAGGGAGTATGAGAACCAATTTATATAATTAAAAGTAAAAGTTGACAAAGAAGCAGAAAGAAACATCTGGCCCTGACAGTACAAATTTAGGTACTTTCTCATGTGTGCTGTACTTTTAGTAGTTATTTTGCATTTATGAGGTACTGTTTTGTGTAATTTTGCCTTATGGTTTCTGTTAATTGTTTTGGTTTTTACACTGTATGTTTCAGATATGCAGATGAAAATTAGACATGCCTCTCACATCAAACATCACAAATATAATAAGATTTACCTAAATAAAAATGTGAAATTGAATTGTTTTAAAAAGTAAAAAAAACAATATGTTTGAGCATCCTTTTTTAACCAGGACCTGCTAATGCTCTGTTCCTTGCACTACATTTGGCCACAATACCATGTCGAAATTTCTGCTTTTGAAAAACTTTTCTTTGATTTACAGATCAGACACCTACACCAACAAGATTTTTAAAGAACTGCGAAGAGGTGGGATTGTTTAGTGAGCTGGACTGCTCAATTGAGCAGGAATTTTGCAAAGCCCAGGAAGAAGAGGACAGTAAACAGGTACTGCAGCATAGAGAACAAAGCCTCAGACTAAAAAAAACAGATGAGACCAAAGCCACAGAGGTTTGGTGGTTATGATCTCTTATCAGGTGCGATCATGAGTAATGACACTAACAGCAGCCCACATATGAACTGATAACACATTTTTATAGATTAAAAATGCATAGACCTCATGTAACCACATTCTGCTGCTTTGTTCACAAGCAGATGACCACAAATGTTTATGCACCTCTGATATTTCTGCCATATTTTCTCCCCTTTATTGAAAAGTATACTATGATTGTTGCCTGTTCATCTTTTATGGTGCCGCTAATGCCACACTCCTTTAACCCCATCTGTCTTGTCAGCAGTGACAGACAGGGCTTGCAGGTGGAGATTTGTCACCCATCACAGGTGAGGAGAAAAGATATCAGGTTCTCCACCTGTAACTTCAAACAGGTCTCCATCTCTTAGGAATGGAGTCCTATTTCTCTCAGACAGACGGACCCCTGAGATAACTTTTTTGGCAGCAATAAAAAAAACCTGACCAGACAGTCTTGTATGTGAGCAGAGTCACAAACATTGACGTTTTACAAAGGACGTGATCATTTATGCATTATAGATCTGCCCTGAAGCACCTTGACCTGAAACATGGGTAATAGTCAAATCACCACAAGACAGACTGCTTATCTAATGTCTGGGATGATATGCACTGCATGCTGTAGCTAAGCTGTTGTCTCGGTGGTTTGGCTCTGGAGATCGTCTGTGCTCAGGTCAGCCATGTCTAGCCTGCCCAGCCCGTGTGGTTTATGATGGGAGGCTTTGCAAAGTCAGCGGGAGGCGAGTCAGAGCAAGACTCTCTGGGAGTGTAAAACACAACAAGAGGAGATAAGGCACGATAAACTTGAAACTTTAAGAAAACATTAATCAGCAAGTATGATAGTCATATGTTCATATCCTACAATATACTTTGATATATGAGAAGATGTAGTAGTTTTCCTGCATGCAAAGAACTTTATGCAATTGTAAGTGTGTTGGAGATACAGTTCATTATTACTTGGAGTATAGAATTATTTTAGAATCTCAGTGTCTCCAGCTCAGCACAGAAAAACTTATATACAATAGTTTACATAGTTCCTTATTACCTATTCAAACTGAGTGCATGGAGCCCAGGGCCAAAAGGATGAAATGCTTGAGGTGTACTGAACTTGAAGACATTCTTGACAGATTCCTAAACCTGTATACTCTGCTTGCTCTTCTCCTCTTTTCTCTTTACAGAACATTTCACTACATGGCCAAGCAGGCCAAGGTCAGCACCAGCAGTCCCACTCACGGATGGGCAATCATGATACCAGCATAGTCATTCAGCAGGCCCTGCCCTCTCCTCAATCCAGCTCTGTCATAACTCAGGCTCCATCCACAAATAGACAGATAGGGTAAGTAGACTACATTTTCAAAAATATAGCTAAACATAAGCATGATAAAGTCAAGGAACAGGTACAGATAGAATGTTGGTTTTACAAAACTTGCAACAGAGAGATGCAATTTTATTGTTGTTTTTATCTCTTTTCTACATGACAAAAAACAGCAGTTGAGCACTGCTAGGAACTGCTGACAGACTGAAAATTGTCTGACAAGTGCATTGATCTTGGGGGATTCTCTCACCTCAAGTGTGTCCCTGTTATAGTGACATCTTCAGTCTTAGCCTGGTCCCTCTGTGTCTGTGACGGCTGTCATCCCTTCATTGTCTCTGAGGCAATGTCAGTGTTTTATTACATTTGGAGCAGTGTGTGTGGGACTGGCGATTTGTGTTTTGCTATTCATTCAGTATTGTCCCATAGCAGAGCATGCCAAAGAGGGTCCCAGAGGACAAGATGAAGTCATTGTTGAAGCCTAAGCCATGACTTCTTTTACACCGGTTTAGCATTTCATGTTCTAAAATAGTTCTTTTCACAGTATGGGAATGGCAGCCACCTTCAAGCTCTGTTTCTCTGGTATCTTTGCAGACAGAGAAAACATATTAATTACAACCTGTGTGGTGTGCTACTTCATGCTGATGACCCATATCTGCAAACTGTATGTATGAGGTAGCAAAAGGTATTGATTATATAAACTCTGCCAACAGTTGTAAGGCTATCAGCTCTTTGAGCTGTCTTAATATATCAGTAACATAACTGTTGCACCACACACACAAATATTTATATACCTTTTTCTCCATGTGAAGACATTCTACTGACCACATTCATTCCTTGTGCCTTAACTCCAATCACCTTCAAACCTGTGCCAGGGCTTTGTTACTGTAAACCAGGCCTGTGGCAAACTTGTTAGACATTGAGATGGCTCAGAGTTAGGCCAGCTCTGTGTTGAGGCTGTCCTGTGTAGATTTACAGCTTCAGGAGCTAGTGAATATTGGATGGGAGGCCAATCACTAAGTCTGACTGACACTCTGTCAAGCTCTTTGTCACGGACAGGGATGGAATTTCAACCACTTGGAGAAGCAGCAATCACTGCCAGTAACAGAGACGTTGCTGGGCCTGCTTCACCTGAGTTTACCTGTCATTATAATCTCCTTACCTTACTCACCACTTCACTTCACAGCCCTTTATGATCACAAATTCCTCACTGGTTTGTTGAGAGAGTGGTGGTGTTTCTGTTTACTGACATAAAATCACATCACTCAAAATTCAGAGCTGATATGCTATGCGGTGGTGGTTGGCAACCACAGAATTGTAGCAAAGTCCCAGCTCCAGTTATCTGCCACACATTATTTGGCACAACCTCCTTGTAGCAATTGTATGGTCTGAAATTGCAGAGGCCTCACTTGTTTACTAGGATGGTGAAGTCCCGACACATGAATAGGATGAGAAGATTCACACAAGAGAAATCTGATCTGGAAATATTCACATCAGCAGGAAAATGGGCTGAGGAAACCCCTCCAATGAAAAGCAGAGCTTCCACAGGAAGCCATTAGGGCTCACCAAAGTCACTGTGCACAGGGTCTCTCCACAGGAACTTCCTACAAAGAGAACATGCTGGACACTTCACAGACTGGTGTGCTCAGTCTGATGGAGCCCGATAGAGAGTCGTGATATTAGCCTGTTAAGTCAATAAAATTTCAGACTTCAATATGTTTTGATTTATTATGTTTTGTGAACAAGTCTGTCATGTAAAACGAGAAGCACAGTTAGGTTCTTGCTCTGCAAACGTTTGTGTTTAATGTTAACCATAATAATCTGAGAGACAATTATAAAACAGTTTTCCTTGTCAAGAATGGTAAAGGTTGTGTATTTGCTCATTGGAGGTCTGTAAATCTTTTAGTCTGAACACACTTTATGGAGCTCTGTGGTAAATATGTGTCTAAATGAGACAAAATCACCAAACAAAATCAGTTTAATCTCGCTTCCATCTGCTTCCTTGGTTTGTTCCTCAGCTCTGCTGAGTGCACAGCATGGGCATCCAATGAATTAGGATAACAAGTCATTTTCATTGCTCCACAATGTTTACTAAAGAGCTTTGAGGCTTGGAATCAATTAGGATTGGCTTTCCTCAAGTCCATTTACTTTAGGATTGAGCTGGGCCTGCAGCTGTGAAACCTGAGGACCTCTAGCTCTCTCTTTTTCTCTCTCTCCCTCAGCTCTGAGTCCTTAAAGAAGGTCTTGGGGGAGCTGCACTGACACAAACCAGTGTTAAAACCAGGCATAAGAAACAGCCAGCAGATCTTTAATGTCACGGCTATCATTATCATACGAAGTGAAGCTGTGTCCAACTGTTCTGAATGTGCACTGCTTTTCAATTATAAACATCTGGTGCTGAGTTATGTCAGCGTTAAATGCATTGGACATTACTAGTAAACCATATGACACACAACATTTTGTGGAAACCTCAACCTTTTCACTTGTAAGTGGAGCTTTGTGGGTAGATGGGTGTGGGCACAAGACATTAAAAAATGACATTCTTCTATTTTGACTCCTCAGAGGAATTCAACTCAATTTTTTTCCATTACATAGCACAATCAACCTGAATGCATCTGGGTTAAGTGAATACAGTACAGATGCGGCAGATTTGCTCGTTAGTTTATGATGATGTGGTGTGTAAATAACTCTTTTAATTTTGGCTGTATACAAAAACAGGTGCATTTATTAAATGAGGATACTTTGATAATAGTTTAATTGATAATTTATTAGTGTTTTAAAAACCGTGAATTTAAAATAAGCAGTCATTAAAACCACTGACTGTTGATGTCAGGCAGCTTTTGGTTTGACCATCAAACCAATAAGTATTCGTCAATATTTCTTTAATTTTCAAAATAGAAATTTGTCTCACTTTATTCCTGTACAAATGTGACATTAACCGCATTAACTTTTAAACAGTCATTTCTTCATTTTTTTAGACTGTGGATTTATCTCTAAACGTACGTATATCATTTGCGGTGTCCCACCCAGGGCGTACTGTGTGCAACTTGTAAGTTTGGCTGTCGCATTGTGCAGAGCTTTGAAGGAAGTCAATTTGTGGTTGTGTTTCCCATGCTGCTTTAAATGCACTATATTTTTCACACCTCAAGCACCCATCTACTTGTGGTCCTTGTTTTTGCCTTTAAGGGAAGTAGCACAAATAGATGTTGGTCTTCATGTCTTCTAAACAGCAAAGTTTCATGCAAAGTGTAGAATCTTTTTAACTTCCTGTGCTTTTGCAAAGAGATTTGGTGATGTGTTGATTGATAATGATGGACAATTTGCTGTAGGTTAGTGATACCTACAATTTATTCCCTTCTGATCTATGAATCTCTATGACAAAGTACATTTGCATTACTGTTTGATTGCTAAATAATCATTATATTAATCCATGATTTTTGTCAGATATAATTATTTGCACTTTATTAAAACTGTAGCTAATGGTCACATCTTGGAACTAGTTTTAAGGCATTTCATGTATGAACACATGCATGCTTTGTCACATACAGTACATTTTGAACTTGATGAAATAGTAGTCCACCCATTTGTTTAAAATAGCATATGTGTTGTGCAATCTGGACACGCTTGGCTATACTCCACTATGGCCAGACTTTTGACAGGTAGTGTATATATGCATATCATGTATGATATGCACTGTACATCATATAGATTGCACAACACCTCCTCCCATAGCTGTATTAACACAGTGGTGCTGTTGTTATCTGCATTGTGCCAGTGCAAGAGCATAAAAAGAGAACATAATCACTTTCAATGGATAAAATTTGACCTCATGAACTTTACAATTTAAACAAAATGCCTTGTATTATTGTTTATGATTAGACTGCATTCACAAAGCCATCCTGAGTGTGTGACCTCTACAGAACACTTAGGTTGCCCTCATGCTCCAACTTGACAACACGTTAGTTCTCCACATTCAAAAACTATGTATAAATTGAATGGCAAACGCAAATAGAGCGACAGTAGGTAGGCTGAAGAGAAAACAAATAAGCAAAGGTATAAATGAATAAAGTTCAAACAATGTAATCAATTACAAAATAACTAAAAAGAGAAAAAGAAAGGGGGAGAAAGCAGGATGTACATCTGACCTGAATTAAGATGAGCTCATTGTGTACTGCAGTGGGTTTAATAGTGCGTTTGTAGAGGAACGCCCAGACTCTGTTCCCTCTCATTCCAGCGGGTCTGTGTCATCCCTGCCCTGGGGCCACCACACATGCAGGCTCCTGCACAAGCAACTCACACACAGGGATGTGCCTCAGAGCTCTGGGGAGTACAGGGATCACAATGTAGGGAAGTGTGGAAAAGAGGGATCAGAGGTGGACAGAGTAGAGGAAAACTGGGATCAGAGGTGGATGGAGGAAAGGAAGAAGGTATTAGGAGGTATAGATGGAGGAGAGGAAATGATAGATCAGGAGGGCAGAGGAGAGAGTGAGAAGAGGGGCATCAGATGGAGAGGACTTGCATTTTGTAGGATGGCGGCTAATTAGAATCATAATCAGAATACTTTATTAATCTTGACTATGATTCTGATTAGCAGCCATCCTGCAAAATGCAGGTGAAGGAGAAAATGTGCCGACACAAGGATTGGAACAGATAGATGCATGAACAAAATGCCATCAGAAGAATGAAGGTGTGGGAAAAATGTGCTGAGATTATGAAAGAAAAGTGAAGACGGAAAGCTGAATGAGAGATGAGACTGACACAAGGAAGGAATTAGGTGGCAGGATAAAAGGAACATAACTTGGCTAAGGAGGAAAGGGAGAAACGTGCTAATAAATAATCAAGTTTTTGTAGATAAAAATGGAGGAAGATGAAGTATCACTGAAAGTGAAAGGAGCCATTTATGCCAAATGTTAAAACATCAGTCAGGTGCTGCTGACAGATCCCAGGATAGCTTGCAACAAGATAACACATTCTTGCGGAAGAGTTTTTCCGATTTACAGCAGATCTGAATCTACTGACATGCTTTCGTTTAAAACAAAAGCCAACCCATCTTTTCTAACCTTAGCCTACAGCATATAATGATTCAAAACAGTATCATATTTGGTGAATAAATACCACAACACCCATACTAATTTACTCCAGAGTGTCATTCCTCACCATTCCTGAACTGTACTTTGGCATGCTTTTACTCAGCTTGAGGCACCCTAATGAGAGGACACCCCAACCCATATCCATTCCAATGAAGCACCCTCCCAGCATCCATCCCTTCTCTAGCGCTCTAATAAAAGTCAGCCTGTGTCGTAACCCATTATGGCTGATTTATTTGATCAGATTCGTATTATTTCCTCAGTCCAAACCCCATGGCACTCTCCTCCCACCAGTGATTAAAGGCAGTAAATCAGGGGCAGGTCCTGTGTAGTGTTTACTCAGAGAGCCAGGCAGCTGCAAGCTGTTTGAGGCCCTTGTTTCTCCTGGTGTTTACCTCCGTTCCCATGGTGACTGCACCACCATCTCCCAAACTTCTGGAACTTGGCCCTGGGCTGTTTTGGTTACGTTCAAAAGTTTTTAGCTGCTGTGTCTACCCAGAGCTTGCAGTGACTTCACCCAGTGAGGAGTGAGTGCAGTGATGTTGGACTGAATCGAGGAGGGAAAGAGAGGGAAAAGTGAGAGGAAGATAGGAGGGAGGGACGAAATCTGGGGGTAGGCAGGCACAGGGTGGGGGGAGGGTGAAAACCAAGAGCATTACATCATTGCTGGAGCCGAGTCAGAAAGGGAAGGATATGAGTCAGTGGACCGACTGCACCTCTATCTCCCTCTCTTGGTCCTTTTGGATGACAGCCAAACCCCTTGTGTTTAAGTCCCCAGTACTTGAACTGGAGTTGGGACTGTAGGGATTGGGACAGTAAAGCTTAGTGTGTCTGCAAGATTTGTAGGTTAGAGCAAGTAGTGCAGATGGAATTGGGTTTAAGTGTTGGCACCGTGAGGATCCATGGTGCTCCATTAAGGAGAAAAATATCAGAATAATGCAGAAAATTAGAAACAAGAAAGAAAAAACTAAAAGAGGCATAAAGAAGGATGAAAGTCTTCTAATGATGTCATGGTGGAGTGAAGATGGGTGGGTTTGGAGGGGGCGGAGGTGGTGGTTCTTGGGCGGAGATTGTGGAGGATAGCTGTGCTGAGAGCGAGGCACTCAGTAATGTGAGAGTGCAGGGTCAGAACCATAGTGTCTACCTGCTCTCCCTTGGGGCCCACAGCCCAGGCTATTATCAATCCCCTCAGTGGAGCCAGGCCTGTCATTATTCACTCACACACACACCTACACACACACAAACACACACACACACACACACACACACACACACACACACACACACACACACACACACAAATCAATATAGATATGCTTTACACATGTATACATTGAGAGAAGAATGTGAAAAAAGAACCTAGTGCTGATATTGATCTTTAGGCCTTTTAAAATCCTTGACGCTAGCATACAGTTTAGCAGCCATGCCCACCTGAGTCCAAGTAAGCTTTAAGGAACACAAAGAGCTATTTTTCAGTGTACATGAAAAATATTAACAGGCTTTGTTCACAGCGGTTCTGACAGGATGATATTTACAATCTAACTGTTTCATTCTTATTCAGATATTTTAACATTTGCTCATTTCGTTATTCCCATTGTTAACAGATCATGTAGATAACAGTTAACTCCTTGCTTTCATCTGAGTGTGGTTGTTAATGTTGACCTATATGTCACTCTGTGTCTTATCAAGTAAATGCAACTTTGACAGATGAGGGAAATCACCCTGGTTCATCTACAGAACCTCAAACTGAAAACACAAAAACCATAAATCATCTGCAATGAACAAAGAACCATAATCTGTGAAACGAATGGGGTACAATATAATATCTTCCAAATACCTTTACGCTTCTAAATGAGCTTTCTTTTGTAAATGTCCTGCAGTGAACAGTGAAGTTATTTGCACTTCTAAAACTATACTATAAGTAACAAGACCACAGTGTTTATAATCTGGTATCAGTCCTTAAATAAAGTGATTTCTCTCATTAACCTGCTTTTTCTGTTCATCAAATCTGGAATTGGGCTTGTAAATTTAAAGCTGTGAGAAAACACACATAGCCTGGCAAATCCCTTTGAGTTATAGATGCAAAAGTGGCCATGCCTCAGCCCATGTGAAAGGTCTTTTGACCTACAACCATGCTGCATTCAAGTCTGCTGCTCTTTCTTTCCTTCTCCAAAATTTAGAAGTATTGGTGAACCTTTTTATTGTATGCCGCACATTTCACTTTAGCACCAAGGGCGCTGCAGAAGTCACTAGCGTAAAACCAGTCTGATTACTGACTATGCAATGTAAATGAGTAGAGTCATGTGGAGGTCATGATGACAGACAGCCCTTGGCCCAATAAATGTCAGCTGACAAGGGTACTTAAGCAGAGATCTGTTTCATAGATTTCTTATCTTCACCCATCAAATTAAGAACAGGAAAGACATGAATCCTCTTTTCTCAGTAGTACAATGAAAAATGCAGCAACACTCTAAACACAACACTCTACCAACAGCCTGTGTAGAAGGTGTTGGCCTCCCTAGAAACTTTCTTCACCCAAAAAACTTTACAATTACAACAATCTTGACATCTTATGGCTCTGTTAATATGTGTTTGTAAAATGTGCACTGGTGGAAATTGGGAATTCAAGAAAATGGAGCTTTGTAATATCCAGGTTATTACCCTCAATCAGTAGTTTTATTGCCTAAAACCAACCAAAGATAGAGTGCAAACAAAAGTTAGTGGGTAAAAGTGAAGCTTAAAAATGGCCCCAAATCTCTGGTTTCTTTGCCAAAAATTGTGTTTATGAAACTACAACCCCATTTACCTTCTAATGTGGACTTTTTTGCTCTTTTTAAGTGGAAAAACCTCTGGTTTTGTCAGGAATGGTTAAGTTGGTTGTTTCAGATGGTAGAAACTTCTGCCAGCTTTACCTAAGCTTTTAGCTGTCTCAGGGTTACAGCTGGAAGGAATAGCTATGTGATGTCTACAAAGCATGATGAACTTGGACGACACTGTTATAGTGACGAATTGGTGCCTTCAGCTCTCAACTAATTAGAGGCCTTAAACACTTGCTGACCAAGAAAGAACTGTAACATTTGCATTTTACTTGTCAGAGATTTGTTTTTATAATTTGACAGAAACTGCCAAACACCTTTTTGTATTGTAATCTCAGTGGCAGTTTAAACTTAGTTCAAATATTTGCTTCCTTTTGTCCTGGAATTCATGAAAAATAAAGCTGTAGCCACTGGGTGCTAAGATTCAAAAAGTATAGTGTCCCTATCTGTCGGCTGGCATCTATCACCAAGTGGTCAGCTACTGTACAACGTGGCCACAATATACATACAAATTCTTACCCACAGAGGCCTACAAAGTACACACTGTTGTGCAGTACAAACAGACCTCTTCCTCACCTCACCCAGTGCTATTTAGGATGTTATGTAACTGTATCTTGACACTTGTATATCTTTGTTTGTCTCCAATATTGAGACTGTATATTACTTTTTTGATAATCTTGTAAAATTGCATGGTATATGTGGTTCATCCACTTTCACTCAAATACTTACTGTAATTAATTTGATCAGGACCCTTAAAGAAAATACTGATTGGCCCTTTAAGTGTTCCGTTCTGCATATTTCATCAAGAAGCTCACTCAGAAATTTGAAGTGTGTGTGGTCCAATCCACTGGTGTTTACAGTCTCTAGTTAGAACAGATGCCAGTGGTGAAGGGTGTGTGGCATGGTGCTGGTTGGATGCCAGTGTCATGGGCCAGAATCTGTCACAAGAAAGATACATTTGGGCCAACCACATCCATACTGGACCCTAGGAGGCAAAATCTTATTCACACCATCTAGGCAGGAAGGAACAATCACAGAAAGCTGCCAACATGTTTTGACACAGCAAAAATTTCCTTGATTTGTTATCATTGTGAGCATGCATTGCAAGGAATTAGGAAGCTAAAGAGGGCAGAGCCTTTCTCTCTTAACCATGCAGTCACTGCAAAGTGAGACACATCTACATTCAGAGAAGTATAGGGGATTCTGACAAGGGCTCCTTGTTTGTGTCCAGAGCCAGCTGTCTTCATGCACTGGAGCAACAGGGCAGGGTGGCATGTTACCTGGCACCAGAACTAGCGGACCCTTTCAAGCAGCTGAAATCATCAACTGTGTGTTTGTGTGTAGTGGGTGGAAACACTACACACACCCAACCCCAAAACTAATTGTACTGATGTAGGAGGATAATTCCTAATAACTGCTGGAGTTTCTGTGAGTCCTATGTGTACTCAGCACATTTTATTTAAAAGAGCAGATGCAGGTTGGGTGGCAAGAGCACCTGTGTTTGAACAGAGAGGAGGACACGGCCTCTTAATCAAAAGAACATTTGTCTCAGGTGAGGTAGTGTGCAAGCCTCTAAAGACACACTGTTGTCACTGTTCACCCAAAAGACAGATCAGTACAATGATATAAAAAAACAGGGTAAATCATATATGTAAAAGAGGCCCAGTTTACAGAACAGAGACCCGTGCACCATCTTTAACAGTTATTCAAATGATTTACAGCAGTAAACTGATGTCAAAGGGGGCACTATAGTGTAATATAGTTCTGTTCAGCAATGACTGCAGCTTAAACATATTACAGGTAAATTCTCCATGTTAGGACTAAATTATTTTGAATTAAGATCATACATAAAGTGACAGACACATTAATCACCTTTAATTGTTAGCAGATCCTTTTTTGCAGCTCCCAAACTGTGGTACATTTTGTAATAAAACGACAGAGCTACAGTGTGCCAGTTTGCATTTGGGCTGTTGTTTCATAACGCTGAGTCTCTGGTGTGTTTAATAAGTCAAGTCACCTAGGGAAAAATGCAGGTTTTGCCACCTCCATAAAATCGGTAGGGGCTTTTGGCTGTTTTTCCGAGCCTCTCTGGCCAGTTCAATACTTTGGGGAAACCTAAGCCACTATTACCACTACTTTTACACATTTTGCCTCACAAGTGTTGTGGGTTGAATTAAATTGCAACATTATATCTTCAACTCAAGGCTTAGCTTATATAATGGGAGCCCACTGCTGGCATTTTCAGAGTCCTCAATCAGAGTAATAAATTGGGTCTGATGGTTAATTTTAGCTGAAATCCAATACTTCACAATAAGTTACAAGCCCAGTGGGACCCTTTAGTCAAACTGTGTCTGGCACTGCCACAGTAGAAAAGAGCCTTTTAAATAAATGTCTTTCCCAAAAGTTGCATGTTTTCAAAGTGCCTCTCACTCCAGATACAGAGGTCACACAAATAAAATGAAGTTTACCATGTCCAACACCTATGTTGATTTGTGCCTTTGGGGTCACGTCATTCGCAGTCTGAAAATCACTACACCTCACTACACTACTGTTAAATTTCCATTTAATGAATTTTTATCATAGCGCAGTTCTTGAAGGTCACTCTGTCTGTGCTGACCACCTCCTCCTCAGGAGTGTCTAGCAGAGTGTGATTTCACTGTATGGCTCTCAGTCAGTGCATTTGTAGTGACGTGATCATGATTAATGCTAATCATGCTGGATTTACTGTGTGTTTATTTTATGGTGCAGTTGGCAGAGTCGAGCTTGGCCCATCTTTGAGCACTCCTGCTGAAAGCATGAGGAGGTGGATGGGGGGATTTGGATGATGTTTGCCTTGATTTTCAGCTTGTAATGCTGGCTTGTCTAAAGGCCTTATGGCTGAACAGAGCTTGTGTTGTCAGTTATGAGTGACTGCAAATATTTCCTTCTTGTGGAAAACTAATTTCTATAACAAAACGTCTCTTCTGATAAGGACAAATGTTAGATCTCACGTTTTAACAATTTCACTGCTCCTGAGTGCAAGCAAACACTGTGCATTGCAATATGTGGGAATCAACTTGCTGAGCCACAAAGCTGCTTCAAAATCCTCAGCATTGTCTCTTACTGCTTGATAGTGTGTAACACAGAGGGCTGTATCATCCAAGAGACAGTGCAACACTGCCACCATGTTGATCGTGTGTACTGCAGTCACACAACATGCAACACAATATAGTAGTTACACCACATTTATAAAAGCTTAAGGATGGGAGAAACACTAAAATCTTACATAGTTTTGACTTTAAAATTTAGTGAGTGAGAAATATGTTTTAAATTGGAACACCTGTCCAAGTCTTATGTAGAGAAAAAAAAGTCTGTATAGGAGGCTGAAGTCTCCATGTCACATGAACTATGTTTCATTTCACCAATTTCACTTTTACATACTCATCAATATTTGCTCCAGCTCTCCCCTTAAAAACAGAATAACAGAAATGGCTCTGATAAAATCCCAGTGTGTATTGTATCTGTCTTGCTTACACTAACGGATTCCATTACCACTTGTGTTAAATGTAGCCCTCCGTGTTATTCTATCAAGCAAGAAAGAAAACAATTACTGAAAATGAGGCTGAGTTGAGAGGAGGCCTGTGTGTAAAATAACAAAGACGTGCGATTGTTTGGATCTGATAAGCCCTGTCGAGTGTTTCCTCTAATGCCTCTGAAAATAAACAGCCGGGCTGATGAGGTGAATGGACTCTTGGTTTGGGTCCTAACCACTGCTGCAGCCCAGGAGCTTGTTTTAAGGGCTGAACCAGTCAGGATCAGTAAAGGGCCCCCATCAGTGGCATAGGCGCCAAGTGAGTTAAACGGGTTAGTGTGTGGCCATCTGAACCTGCTGTGACACACACTTTAACGGAAATAGTAGGCAGGCAGAACACACATACATAGGATTACAGACACATGTTGCTCGCCAAGTACTCCTGCAGTATCTTTTCATTTGTTCTAGATCCCACATCTCTCTCCCTCCAATATTCCCTTGTCTGATGCCTGTGATCTTTTGCCCATCTGATTATTTTTTCCTTTTATGGATATGGCATTTTTTTTAGAGCTCAGCTTTAAAGCCCAGCATCCTGAGTTCATGTGATTGAATGCACAGCTGACAGCTTATTTAATATTCCATTTTTTATAAGCAATCTGGTACTTGAGTTCACCTGATTTTCACTGTATAATTGTAAAAATGACAAAGAATAAAGACTGTCTATTTTTCTTCAGAAAAAGTTTAGCCAAAGTAATATATTAAATAGTTTAAAGGGTCGTACAATTAAGGCAGATTTTCTTTATGCATAAAACATTATTTTTGCATCCTTGAAACCTGAATTTACTAGTAAATGTGCAACATGAACATTAAATCCAGAAATCCTAAATGTTAGAACTGCTATATTTCCTATTCTTTTTTATTCCAACTAGTTTCTATTTGTTCCATTCCGTCCTTTAGCTTAAATATGTTTGTGGCTGGAGCATATTATCCTTGGGTTCCCTCAGCACACACAGGCACACTGATTGTAGTTAACGATCTCATTATTGACCTTTACTGTGTGCTTTGCACTTTGCCCATGAGCCTGGTGTGGCAGAGCATGCTCAGTGATCCAGACGTAGGTCTCTTTGGTTTTTTAGCACGCAGCCTGTGGTCACCTCATGTTGGTCTCTTGTGGTCCCACCTTGCTGCTACATAAATAGAAAAGACTGATTAGCAAATGAGTGGCAGCTGTGCCAGTCAGCCAAACCTGGTACTGCTGTCTGAAGTACTAAACTCCACCTTTCCCCCTACAGCTGATCTGAAACTTCACCCTGCCATCACAACAATTTAATGCTGCTTTCTTGTATTTTTACCCTTTTATTACTGTTTTAAGTTAACTTTGTTGGTTTGTCATTACTCTGTTTTGGACCTGTTTTTGAAATGCACCTTAGGAATAAAGATAATGTTTATTATTATTAGAACATTTGCATCCACGTGCTGCTGAACAGCCACAACAGCATTGTACAGGGCAAATAGTGGCCAAAGCCCACACAGCATGAAAAAGTCATACCTTTGTCCACTTACCTAGTGTTTGCCTTGGCTTGTCCTGATGCCTGAAATGACCAGGCATGAAGGGTCTTACAAGTCTGTACCACTGATTTCTCAACTAATCCATCCTTAAAGGATCAGTGCATGAGATTTAGTGGCATCTATTGGTGAGAATGCAGATTGCAACAATTTAATAACTGTTCTCATGCTCCTCCCTTTCAAAACGTGCTGCAGAACCTACACTGGCCACCAGGAAACAAAACAGTCTTCCACAACCATATCCACAAGTATTTTTAGTACAGAGGTTCATGTATGCAGCTAAAATTATGAATTACAAATGCAACTGCATTGAGTAATATTTAGGAATTAGAAGTTTGGTTTTTATTTCACAAAAGTAATGGATTATAGTCAAGGAGTAAATGCTGTGATAGAAATTTATGGTAAATGAAAAAGGTACTATTTATGTCTGTTTGTCCATTCTGCGCTACTGTAGAAACATGGCAGTGCAACATGGTAACGCCTTTGGAACGGACCTGTGAATACTTTATATATAAATATCTTTTCATCAGTGAAAAAATGTAGTGATTATTATCCTAAAATGATTTTACAATATAAGAAGGATAAATATGTAAGTTAGACTCAATTTACCATAACAGATCACCTTAAACGTGCATGCAGGTCTTATAAATGGTCCTAAAAAAAGAGGATGTCTGTATACACCCTCAAAAATTGTTGGTGTATACAAATGTATACAATTTTGTGGACTATTTAAGTTGTTTACATTGTGTGAATGTATGCATGCATAATGTATGTACATAAAGTAAATAAAAAGAAAGAGGTGGTTGTTAAATTAATAAGGCTAATAGGTACTGTATATATTTTAACAGATGACATCACATTTTTAAGTTGAGATGACCAAAAAAAATACTTATGTGATTCAGTTTCCTTGACATTATCCGCTCATCTGGACAAGTGCTGTGAACAAGACAGGAAGAATGTGGGAATTTTACCGTCAGACAGGTGGAGACAGGATAAGCCTGCCTGCACACAGACTGCAACACAAACTCATTCATAAAAAAAACCGCAGAAAACAAAACATGCTTTATCTTGCAGACGTGCTGAATCTCTCAACCTGTTCTGGTTGCTTTTTTCTCAGGACTTCTTTCTTTTGTAAGCATGAGATTTAAAACGTTTGGCAAAGATTTCATAGCATGAAGGAATAATTTTAGAGCATGTATGCATAACATATTACGTATACATAGATGTGATAGCTCAGATGAACAAAGAAATGAGGGCACTGCAGATGTCTGGGTCAAGGCCAAGAGACATAACGTCCTAGATCTGTCAGTTTAAAGGACAATATACCAGGACAGGATCATGCCATGATTATGCATAATCCCTTTGTCAGTATTAACAATAACATAATATCATGTAGAGTTTTATGAAAGGGTGTTATATTCAATGCTTCATTATTATATATAGTCTTATCCCGAAAAATATTATGGCAACATCACTTCAAGACAAATCTTTATATATCTTTTGTTTAGGAGATGAGTTTTTGCAAATCTAGCAGTCAAACTGTAATGTTTAGTACCAGCTCACATGAGTGGAAGTAAGATCATCAGGTTCTGAGGAACTTTGGAGCCTTGGTTTGGCTCTGATTGCTCATTTGAGTTCATGGGCTTAAATAGAGACACTTAATCACAGGTGCTCAGTGAAGTTTTTCCCGGACTGTACAGAACTTTGCCAAGACCTCGGGCAGCGACATCTCTGAATTGGAGGAAAAATTTCCCCCTCACATTACTGCATGACTCACAAGAACAACTACCTAGAAAGAAATATGATACACATATCATTTAGATTTTAACATAACACTGCAGTTATGCCAAATTTTAGTCAAGCATAAGTTGCCTTCTGACAAGTGTTAACAACCACACAATCAGGGAATTTACCACCATATGAAATACATAAACACAGTTAAGAGTCAAACCAATAAACTGCTTAACAAAAAGTGGATGATTATGAAAAACACTGAATTATACAAGACTTTTAAATGTTAAGTGTGAATAAGTGCTAATACGTAAATATTAATGTTCAAGTTTTCTCTGTTTAGTTTATATTGTACAGTTCCATTATTTTTCCATGACAATATGGCAAACACATTTCCAGAAATTTATGGAAAAACAGGAAATACAAGTTTTCACACACAATGTGATAAGAATAGTAGGTGTTGGGAAGATTGGTTGTTGGTGGTACAAATTCTCCAGTTAAGCACCCCTGAGCTGTTGCTGCAGAAGAAGATGAGAAATAAAGATTCAATACTTAAACTCAAAGGGACACAAACAATGTGTAAATGGAATGAGAACATGAATAGGACGAAATGGCATTAATGTTTGTTTAATGATTATATTTGAGTTATATCCTTTTCATTAGTTCACATAAATATGAGGTTTTCACCTGCCACGGTTTTTCATTTTTTCCAGGTGGCCACATGTTTCATGTAATTCATTATCTTTTTTTTTTTTTAAACAGGGGAATTTCCTTGTTTGTTTGTTTTTTAAAGTGGCATCCAGAGACTGAGAACAAATATCCTATTAGACATTTATTACATGAAAAGTGGTGCTACACAAGAATTTAAATAATTATGTGTTAGATAGCTGTTTTGCAAGTGTCAAGGGTGCTTTGTGACAGAAGGATAGCAGCAAGAGTGAAAGGGAAGGTTTACAAGACGGTAGTGAGACCTGCCATGATGTATGGTTTGGAGACGGTGACAAAAAGACAGGAAGCAGAGCCAGAGGTGGCAGAATTGAAGCTGTTGAGATTTTCCCTGGGAGTGAGCAGGATGGACAGGATTAGAAATGAGTACATCAGAGGGACAGCTCATGTTGAGAAGTTTAGAGAAAAATTCAGAGAGGCAAGGCTGAGATGGTTTGGACATGTTTAAAGGAAGGATAGTGGATATATAGGACAAAGGGTGTTGAAGATGGAGCTGCCAGGCAGGAGGAGAAGTGGAAGACCACAGAGAAGGTTCATGGATAGGAACAGGTGGACATGCAGAGGGTTGGTGTGGCAGAGGAGGATGTAAGGGATAGGGTGAGATGAGGCAGATGATACACTGTGGCGACTCCTAACGGGAGCAGCCGAAAGAGGAAGAAGAAGAAGAAAACTGTTTTGCAGAGTGAAAAAATAAACTCTTTACGGAAGTAAAACTTATAATCTTTTTTAAGTAGCCTAATAGTGTGAAAGTTGTTTAATCAAAATGTATTTAAAGCATCTAAGGTAAACATACTGATTATGTAGAATGGCACTTTTCAAACCATATTACTGGATCACTATAGCTGTTGATAATTTAATTCCTTATATTTTGCTAGGTAGCTTGATTTATAATAGTGCACTTCATCTGCAAAATAATAAGAAACTAAAGCTATAGAACACACACACAAACATAGAGAAAATGTTATAGGTACATTGGTGTAAATGCTGCTGTTAAAGCCAAATTGCTCATAAACTATCACTAAATAAAAGCACAAAAATCCTATACTGAAACTTACATTTTATTCTGTTTTTTCCAGTAGTGTTTGGTTCAAATTTGCTTTTTAAAGCAAGAACACTGGGACAGACTGCAGTGAATGGCTGATCAGCACTCAACAAGCCGATTTTTGAATGAGCCAATTAAAGCTCACAAGAAATTTCTGGTGGTCCTTCTTTTAATGTTCTGACACTTTCTACATTGCTGTTTACAGGGTGGGCAAGGCTGTCTGCCCACACCATATAAAAACAGCTTAACACACCTGGAAAATAAAGTGCTGTTGGAAAGGATTTGTTCTCCAAAACTAAAAAAATAGAAAAAAAACCTGCCACCTCTACTCATGGCTAATTGGCTGTTAACACCTTTTTTTTAAATAAACTTGAGCTCCAGTGCTCACTGATGTGCAAATAGACAGGCACAATGGAAAACGATGCCAGTTGAGAATGAGTATGGAACAGTGCTGAATTAATTTAATGTATTTCTTGACTATGATCAGCATTGTTTACAGTACTAAAATAATGTAAATTTATGTATAGTTCTCTTTAGAGCACATTCAGATAAAGTTATAATATATTAGTCAATTACAAATCATTTCACAATGGTTGTTGAATTGCAAAAAACTGTAGGGCTAAATTGGAAATTTTAAAAAGGACTCCCTTTACCAAAACAGGCATGAATCTCTCAATGTAAGCATGTGAGGTACTGGATAGGTATGACCCACTGTGTATGATATCCCATGTACTGTGTCAAAGCAGCATGTACTTCTGAGTCTGGAAGAAAACAGGCCTCCTGGGAGCTGCTAAGCACAGTGCCGAGGTGTTTTCAGTGTAAATACTATACATGAATCTAAGCTATCTGTGGGCTTTTCCTTAAACATTTTAATCATGCATGTTTAAAAAAAATGAAACAAATCAGAGCTAAATACGGTCTAATTCCCAAGATCTAGTTTTGGATACTTTTTTGGTCAGGATGTCCGTCTTCTTGTAAATGGTGACAAAACCAGTTCTAAGAGGAAAGGCTGTCACATTTACTGAAACCTTTGTAGGAAGCTGTCCAACAGACGTCCTTCTTTGTTTTCACCAAGACATCTCACAAAGTTGTCAGACCACTGGGTGTCTGACAACTGTTTCACCCACATAAATGTCAAATAATCAAAGATTATTTCTGATCAAGACATTATATATAGTGTCTAACTCTCACAAGCACTATGTAATGTATCACACACAACACAAAACTTTCTTTAATCTTCTAAAAGTTATAATTCAATGTAACGATTACTTGTTTAGTTTAATAAAATCATGGGTCTAAATGTGCTGGGTAGTGTGCGCAGACAATGAAGCAAAGGGAACAGTAAAGGGAATAGTCTTGCGTAATATGCTGAGCAGGCAGGCTTCTTATGGGCGAGTGGGAGTGTAAATGTCACTTTGAAGTGATGAACAACTTTTTGAGCTGACTTGTCAAATAAAGATTATTCCCAGTTAGATCGAAGGGACTAAACCATCCATGTAATTTGACCTGGTATCTTACCCTTTATTTCACAAGTAAGGGTTTTTTCAAAGTTATTTTTAGTTATCATGAATCTAAATTTAACTTCAAGCTTTAAATAGTAACACTGAAGAAACTCATGTGTAGTGGAAAGTATTTCTAACAATGGGAGCAATGTTTTTTTTTGTTTTACAGGGTAAAAGGTGAAACCACTTTAATGCTTGTTGAGGCAAAGGCTCTGTTAAGCAATACAAAATGCAGGTGACCAACTCATATCCAAGTCATGCGGCTGGCTGTCAGGCTACAACTTGAGGCCCGGCTGATTGTTAACACCCCACAGCGAGACCTGTTGCCCCAGGCAATTAGTCATCCTGACAAGCATGGCGTATGTGCCGCTCTCTCTGGTCATGACACACTTGTTTCCACCTTCTCCCAAGCTTTACATACTACTCTACCTCTGATATATTCATAACGTATAGTGGCAAGAGTGACATAAGACCAGTGAACCAAAACAAGCACCTATCAATTACTGATGAAAGAAGCCTTTTACCTATTTTTTTCAAACACCCTCAGAGTTGGATGTGGATGGGACATCTGCTTCGAAAAGAAGTAAAATGACAGCAGACTCAGACTTTTGGTTGGTCTGCTGAAGTCAATTTTTAAAAAAAATTGTAAAATAAAAATTACATAAATTTCACAGTACTCAAAGAAATGAAAATATGATCCCACCGCTAAAGGATTTGTTGAAACAGGGAAATTAATTACACTGAAACTGAAAAGAGAAGCACAAGCTGCCATCATGACAGACAAAAGAAAGTTGTCATTTATCACCTTGCTTATTTTTTTGGTTTATTCATGAATACAGGTTTAATTCAGAAGGGTCCATATACAGTATAACAGTTAAAAAAAGCTTGATGTGTGATGTGATCTGCATGTAATATGTGGTTATGTCCTTGGGGTGGTTGTCATTTAAACTAAGGGTATGTAAAAATATTGAGTGCATTGAAGCAGATGCTGATGCCTCATGTTTATATTTTTTGCCGTTTAAGTTGTCATTCGAGTCAAGCTTAAAGAAATATGAGCAGTGATTTAATATTAGACAAAGCTGGAATTCAGCATGATGGTAAAGCCATTAAGCGCTTTCTCTTCTCTTTCATCATTTCCAGGATGGGAGGCCTCAGCTTGCCTGCTGCAAAGAGGAGATGGTGATCAGCGGATCAAATTTGGGGCCATAGATAATGTATGTGCTTAATTTACAGCTTGGAGATTTCTTAACCTTGTCCTGTGCTGGTCCTGAGGTGACTAGCAAAGCGGCATTCAAAAACTCTGAGGTGTAATCAGCAATCAGAAAAAGGAAGCTGGATGTCAGGCTTTTAAAAATGGTTTCCTCAGAGGAGTTTGATTTACTGTCTCAAGCACAGTTGAAGTTACAGTGTGTGTGTGTGGAAGCAATGAAGGGGAGTTATATGGAATGTCTGAAGAGCTGGGTGAGTATGGAACTACAAATTACATTAAAAGAACAATAGCAAAAATAAATTCAAATATTATGATGGATGAAAATATTTTTTCTTGCTTCACTCAAAAAGAGTTCATGCCCTTTTACCCCATTACCCCATAGGAACACTGACACCCAATGGAAATAGGGTGACATGAATTTTGGGAACTGACAATCTTGTTGAAACATATGAAGCACATTTTAGTTTGTATTTTTTTTTTCAACCTGACAGCTACAGAAAGTCAGTATTTTAGAATGCAGTTTTTATATTTCTGCAATTAGTTTGAATTTGTTAAATAGTCCACCTTCTTGTACTGAGAGGTACAAAAGTCACTTTAATTTACAACCCCAATTCCAGAAAGGTTGGAACACTGCGTAAAATATAAATAAAAAACACAATGCGATGAACCAATGTTTATTTACACAAAAACAGCAAACATATCAAACGCTGAGAGTGAGACTTTTTACTATTTCATGAAAACTACTAGCTCATACTGAATTTGATGGCAGCAACACAACTAAAAAAGGTGGGATAGGCCCATGTTTACTTCTGTGTAGCATCCCCTCTTCTTTTAACAGCAGACTGTAAACATCCAGGGTCTGAGAAGGCCAGCTGCTGGACCTTTAGGAGAGGAATATTGCCTCATTCTTGTCTGATATGGGATTCCAGTTGCTCAGCAGTCCAGGGTTTTCTTAGTTGTGTTTTGAGTTTAATGATACACCGCATGTTTTCAGTTGGCGAAAGGTATGGACTGCAGACAGGCTATTTCAGCACCTAAACTTCAAAGTCATGCTGTTGTAAAAGATAGAGTATGGGTTTTAGCATTGTCTTACTGAAATATGCAAGGCCTTCTCTGAAAATGACATAATATAGAGGGGAGCATATATTGCTCCAAAACTTATATATACCTTTCAGCACTGATGGTGCCTTTTCCAGATGTGCAAGTTGCACCCCCATTACTGTCAGTGATGTAGGCTTTTCAAATGAGCACTGATAACCAACTGGATGGTCCTTCTCTTCTTTAGTCAGGTGGACGCAGCGTCCATGATTTCTAAAAGGAATAAAATTTAGATTTTTTCCAACCACAGAACAGTTTTCCACTTTGCCTCAGCCCATTTTAAATAAGCTTTGCCCCAGAGAAGACAGCGGCATTTCTGAATCATGTTCACATATGACTTCTTCTTTGAATGTCAGAGCTTTAACTTACATTTGTGGATGGCATGGACAACTGTGTGCACAGACAATGATTTCTGTATGTGTTCCTGAGCCCAAGCGATGATTTCCATCACAGAATCATGCCTGTGTCCAATGCAGCGCTACCTGAGGGTCCAAAGATCAGCATCAAATATTGGTTTTTGGACATGTGCATTGCACACAGAGCTGTTTCCAGATTCTCTAAATTTTTTTGAGGATATTATTTGCTGTAGAAGATGAAATATTCAAAGTCTTTGCAATTTTTGTTGAGGATCATTATTCTGAAAATGCTCCACAATTAGTTTCTAGCAGATTGCTGAACCTCTGTCCATCTTTATTTTTGAGACTCTCTCCCTCTCTAAAGTGCTCTTTTTATACCCAAACACATGTTTGGCCTGTTGCAATTTAACTTAATTATTTATAACATATTCCTCTAGCTATTTCTTTTAAATACCACTTTTCTAGCCATTTTTTACTCTTATCCCAACTTATTGGAGTTGTGTTGCTGCCATCAAATTCAAGACGAGCTAGTAGTTTTCACAAAATAGTAAAATGTCTCCCTTTCAATATTTGAGATGGTTCCTGTTTTTTTGTTTGTGACTAAAGTGTTGGTTTATAAGATTTGCAAATTATTGCATTGTGTTTAATTTATATTTTACACAGCATCCCAATGTTTCAACGAACTGGAGCCCTACCAGAGTTCACCATCCTCCATGTGGTGAAGATTGTGGAATCAAATTCTTCTACCAAACACAACAATTAGGACAAAGGATGCAAATTCTTCCATAAAGAGTTGATCTACAATTACTAACATAAATAAAACCTACAACTTCTATGCTACAGGTGATACTGAGTAAAGCATGCAAGTCATTAGTGTTTTGCATGTAATTGTAAAATAAAACATAACACAGTGAAACTGTAGTGTGTATTTTTGAATGAGATAACTGGTGAAACTGTGTTGTTTATTTCTAAGTGAGTCATCAGACCTTAGGGTTCCCCCACCTGCAAAATCCCATTTTAACCCCAGGTAATCAATAAGTGAAATCCCTGAAAGAGCATCACAAAAGACAAGCAAGTGTACTGCTACACAGACATTTGTGAAATTTGCTATGCTACAGTGGAAGTAGTTCAGTAAGGAAGGGATTTATCCATTGCCATCCTTTTAATACTGTTAACATTACCACACACATTATTAGCTAAATCTATTTAAAGGTAAACACTTACTGTACCTGCAGTACAGTACAAACTGGCTTGGAACAATACCACTTTTTAGGCAAGTGATGGTGCAGCCTGCAATACAATCTTCTGACTCAAAGTGGCAGACATAAGTGCTGCCTTTGCTAATGATAAAATTCAGCCCCTCCTCTCTTCCGACCACCTGTTTCCATTTCTTCCTTCAGGTTGTGTCAGCTGGAATGAATGAAAAGGATAGCCGGGTTGTTTTAGCTAGGGCAAGCCTTGTTTTACAACAAACTAGACAGGAACTTAAAAAAAAATCTAAAAAAATTGAGGGAAAACAGTGATATTTCAGTTTAAATAAGTAAGAAGAAGGAGATATTTTCTCTACAAAATACTTGCTTTACTCATGTAAGTTATGGCTATATAACAAACACATGTTGCTTGTAAAACGGTGAGCCAAAAAGATCATTTAATGACAGAGACTAAGTCTGTTTTCACTGTTTTATGGTCTTTTCCTGCTTGTCTGTCCATAAAATGATAAAAAGTTTATCATCCTTCTCTTTCGCTGGCTTACAAGACCTCTGGCAGCAGCATTGGGTATTAAAGATTCCTTGATTTTGAACAAGCTTGTCTCTGCTCCATGCAGACCTTTCTGTACGAATTTAATTGTGCATTAAGGCAGGAATACAATGCAACTTTATCCAAAAAAGAAAAGGATGACTGGATGACTGAACTGGAACATTAGAGTATAAAGTGTCTAATTTATTATTGTTTTGAGAAAATAAAGCTAGAATTAAAGGAATAAAAATGGGAAAGTTCTTGAGCCAGTTTATTTATTGATTTTATGTCAAGCAGAAAATTTTATGTGTAAAAGACATTACAACCAACAATCAAATTGTTTTTCTATTTCCCCATACAACAAAAATGTGCATGTTAATTTCCTAAAGACCCTTTGAAATTGAATGCCATGCAGGAAGTTATTAGATACTCACCTGCAAGTTTCTAAATGCCTACATGTCCCTTATAATCTCTTTAACACAATGAAGCATGAAGAAAGCTCTTACCAACCAGGGGGTCAAGTCATGTTGTCATTAAAATATTGGTCTTTCCTGCTAAACAGCAATAAGAAAATCACTGTAAATCCAGAAACACATTAGCAGATAACTTATTAGTCTGTGGATGTCATGGCATACATATTTATCCCTATGGTCTCCCTATGAGACCTTCACTAAAGTGGAAAAGGTGCACATTATTCATATTTATGGTAATTATCTGGGAGAGCTTAGCCCATGGTGCTCAGGCCTCTCAGCGGGTGCCATGCAAACACAGATGATGATCCCTCCAGCAGATGCCTAACCAGGACAGATGTGGGTTTGCCATCAAAAGGCCACTGTTAGGTTTTCTTAAGGAAAAAAAAAACAGAGCAAACAGAGTTCAGTCACTCTTTCTGGAAATGGTGTTGATGTGACTTAATTGAGGATAAACCCAAGTTTTTCCTCTGTGGTAGTTAAGAATTGCTTAGAGGCTGATACTCCACTGCATATTAGACACTTTGGATTTAATTTTATCAACTCCTGACCTTATTTTAGTGTCTTTCTATAGATACTCTTAAATTCCATCTAAACAAATGTTGCACTGCTCAAGAACAATTAACACAATTATTTTAAACCTAAAAGAGCATGATGCTTTTAAGATACTGCTTTAGAAAGCCTGACAATTGACCAACTATCTAGATTACAAAACAATGACTATCGAAGGTAATAAAGAAGACAATCTACAAATTCCTACTAATAATATAGTAACAGCATATACTTCCCACATAACTCTCACCTGGTAAATATAATTATAAGATTAAAATAGTTATTTCAAAACTTGTAATGTGTTCAAGTGCTATCATTTGGTGTAAAAGAAAAAGTTTGCTTTTTTCCTCTTTTTCTCTTTTTTCTTTGTTTTATGAAAAAGGAACTCTTTCACTTATCTAGACATAAATATACTGCTGTCTTAAGCTGTTGAAGAAGATCTCAATTATGCCACAGTTGTCAGGATGCAACCCACACTAAAAAACTTGTATACTGTTATTAACTGCATTAAAGTGTCCCAAAACTCTGTCAGTCTTTTTTACCAGGCAGCTTATCACAGAAAGGTGACTGATGTAGCTGTGTTTCAGTCTTCTAATCATGTTTAATGCCTACATTTTTCTATGGGGCTTCACTTCAAAGTAAATTGAAATCCTGAACTGAGACTGAGTCTCCTGTAAGAACTTAATGTTTCAGTTAATGATATTACGAGAAAGTGACATTATAATTTACCTAAGACTACACAGCCTTAAGACAAGCTTGAATACACACACATTCACACAATATATGGTAACAGCAGTCAGGCTCACGTGTGTGCCAGGTATTTAATCTTTCATGGAGGACTGTTAACGAGAAAGTAAGTTTCACCATTTCCCATGATGCTGAAACAAATGAAATAAGTGAATAAGGCTCAAACAGGTCATATGACCATGGTGGCTCACTCCTACTTTGGAAAAATCATGCTAAAATAAAACCAAAAAACAGGAGCCAAAAAGAATATTTACACAGAGGCAATGAATCACCATTTGGTGTAGGTTTGCCTAAGGCAGCCCTCTCTTATTATGCTTAAATCAAAAGCATAAATACTGAAATGCTATTTATCCAATTCATGACGTTTAAAGTTCAAGCAAGCCAACTGTAAGCATCTCATTAATGTTGATGAGCTTTATTCACTCTTCAGCTGTAGTAGGATATAATGTGTCAGTCTGAGATTCCCTTAAGCTTTGCGAGTATTAGACAAAATATATTATCACTGTGGCTTCCTGCTGCAGCTAGGATAGACCTATGTATGGTTCTTGCTCACAACAGTGGATGCACATTTCTGCCTTTCAAAGATATACCAACACAGACTGCGGTACCCTTTCATTTTTGATCGCATGTGTGAGAGAGTGTATATATCAGCTATTTCACCTTTTTCAGCCTTGGCCCGGACAGCAGGCGCCAATGGAAATGCAGGGTGGGTGCCACTGACCGTCATGCCATAGTGCTCTGGCCTCTCTCCTTTACCAGCAGGCAGACAGGAAGGGTAAAACCGGGGCTCTCTCTAATACGGACAAGCGCTGTTTCAGTCTATGTAACCTGAGTGCCAGGGGGAAAATCTCTATGAATGACAAACATTTCACTGGTGAATTTTCATTACTCTATCAATTAATAACAACCTTAGAAACCCCTCACTTCTTCTTTCTTTTTTTTTCCATTGCTTCAAATGTATAAACAGCTATTGGAAGGAATGACCATTTAACAGGATTTAAAAGAGGTTGAGAAGTAATATAAGAAAACTATCAAACTAGTGAAGGAGATTGAGCATCGGTCCTCAGAATTGTAGAGGGGTCCAGAAGCTGCACAATGATTTTGGCAGGTCGTTCAGTTTGCTGTTTTCTTTTTTCTTCAATTACATGGGCCTTTCCTGTGATCAGAATCTGGCAACCACAAACTCTTCCCTCTGAACATCCTCAGGCTATATTCCATCCAGTGTTTCAGCAGTCAGACATGGATATCCAGAAAAAAAGGCTTACAGACCAATGAAATACACAAAATATTACTAATTTAAAAATATTAATAATGAATAAAATAGATAAATACATACACATAGGAAATATGGCAGGGGTTACAAGAAATCTGTCACAGCATTCGTGTGGAAAAATTGTAAAAAAAGTAAAAAAGGAACTTTTTTTTGTGTGAATTTAATTATTTGTTGTGCTCATTTATACTCAAAAGGGTTGTGAGGCTTGACCTTATGAGTGACCAGTTCTGGGACTTCAAGGAAAATAGAAAACAAAATATGAGAGATAAAGATAAATTACACAATTCTTTGCATTCTTTGACTGGGAGTAAATCTCTACTACAGCGTAAGAGCATCAAATCGTTCTTTCCTGTATGATCCCTATCAATTTGCTCCCTCTAGTGGAGCAAGGACCATTTGTTTAGTCACTTTTTAATGGTGTTATATTTTAAAATGAGTATAGATGCAGTATCATAAGCGCAAGAGTTTGTGTTCGGAACAGAAGTGAACTAAACTGAGCCATCCTAATTATAACGCACTGAAGCACTTTAAACCGAGAGGGGCCGTAGATCCTGTCAGAGCTTTCAAATTACTCCTGTAATTCTCCATGTGCAAACCTATGTTTATACCTTTTATCGTGTAAACATGAGTAATGAAAATATCACTGTAGCTAATACCGTCTGAGGCCTATTGATTTAATTTCACTTTAACTGCTGCATCTGGGGAATCATTAATTAGTCAATCAATCGCCTGTTGCTGTGACAGGGCGCCCGGGCTGTAGGGTGCAATGGAAACCACAGCTGGCCATATGTAAATGGGAATTAATTAACAAGCTTACATTTCAGCACCCGTATTTGGACTGAAAACAGTCTCAGGAGTCTAAGTCATGGCAGGGGAGTCTCCACCAGCCTGCTGTGGTCACATCCCATCTCTGTTGGACAGAATAATTTCACCTCATTACCGCTACCATGTATAAATAGAACTCTTTCCAACCACCAGCTCTTTAACAACATGTGCTCTTTAAACACCTACAATTAACCCCTTGTGACTAAGGCTTTGTGTCTGCCCCATGTTGCTAGGTATGCTCCAACCTTCAAGTCCCTGTGGAATGCACCCCACTCTCTCTGAACCTATACACCCTATTCAGATTCAGTCTAGACTACTACACCTTTGGCTCATGTTCATTAACACAGTCATATATCTTGTGTTGTGTTTTTCCTCCAGCAGGATTTATTAAATGACTGATAGAATTTAGAATGTGTCTAGAGCAGCATGAAACATGTCATGACAAACCATGCATGCATGCATCATGATTACTGTTTTCTCCCCATGTATCTAAATATGCTGCACATATCATGGCCCAGCCTCACACCCATCAAATATGCACAGAAAAGTATGAGCCCACATCTAGTCTAAAAAGAGACGCCATAGAGCCTAATTGGTGGAAGTCATTTGTGGACTGTAACATGCCTGACTTTACAGCTCTTCAGATAGAAAGATGTAGTTTTTCAAACTCCAGAGGAGCTCCCCACATCTAAATCCCTCAATCACAGAGATTTGCATGAAAGGTTTCCACTGGTATACATGAGGTAAGGGCTGCCATTCACAATGGTTCTATTGGAGTTTAGTTTGTGGTTTCTTTCCCTTTAAAGATCCTTTAGCAAAGACACAAAGTGAGTAACATCTACAGTGTTAATCACCCCAAATCTTCCCATTCTTTCAGCAATGTAAATCACTCTGGAAAACTGTTCATTTAAACGAATTTAGTGAGTTTGATCTACAGTTATTCCAATATTCAAACAGATTAACACATTTTAAAAATGAATAACACATATGTGAGTGTATAACACCCAGGCCTATCCACACTGCAGTATGGCTGAGATATTGCTCCTAGTAACAGACTGGGGACTCGCTTGCTTCCTCCCTATAGCAAATAATTCACTCAAGTGCTACCTCAGAAGAGGTGAAGCTCACAATGGATTTCTCAGATATTCAGCTCGAAATCACAGCTTTCCTCACCCATGAGCACTACCTATAATCACTGTGTCAGACTCCGGCTCTGCGGCGACCTCAGACAAGTTGTTCTTGGACAGGTACCACATCAGTGGCTAGAGACACCCGCTGCTAAAACTGGCAGTGTAAAGTACTTTTCTCCAGACTGATTTAGAAAAAATGACTTGGACACTGGAGTTAATTTATCAAGTTTCCAAATCTATAGGTAACTACAAAACTGTTTTTTTCTCATATTTATATAATTTGTGATGAAGATCTGGAATGACTGATGTGAATTGTGAGTTACAATTTGATTGGTGTATTCTCTGATTTGCTTTATAACTATAGTGAGGAAGTTGCAATCCTACTCTTGGACCTGCAGCGCATCTGAGTCCTTTGTTTTCTTCTTACCAACAATTAGGCAAAGGTTTATATCAGGTCACTCAGTAAATGAGCACAGCATCTAAGTGCACGCATATGTCTCTACTTCTTTTCTTAATGTCATTTATTGGTCTTACATTTTATGGAGCTATTTTTCTCTTCTTGATTCGAGTGCTGATAATGACATTACCATCCTGATTGTGGTATGCTTCATGACTTTGTTTGCTTGAACTTGCTCTCTAGGGTAGATGAAGAGATGAGTAATATGGATGAAATATTTTGTACTGTCAGACTTGCTATAAATAGAGTTTTTCACTATGAAGAGGTGAACTGTAATGTCATTCCTTCCTCTACAATGTGTGTTATCCTCACAGTAGAGGAAACCTAAACTATACAACAGCAAACTTCACTGCTGTGGTCCTGGTTGGTAGCTGGGTTCCACCCTGTGTCAGTATCATCCATAGCCAGATTAATTTCTTAAGGGAACTCCTATAGTGACTTTACATGAAGCAATTTGATGAAATTGTTTGGATTCAGTTGATGTACTCCTTGGGCTTGACCTAGGGCTCCTCCAAAAGACAGGGCCAAATAATTAGTTCATAATGCAAGGCCCACCTTAGTTGATATTGTGTTTTGGTGTACTGTAAGTAACCCATTTATAAGTAATCAAACTGCCAAAATCAGTGAAGATAGATGAATGGTTTCTGGGGTCACTCAGGATCTGTGACCCATCAATAGTTTCCCTCTTTGAATGGTTGCTTATCAAGTCAGGGTCTCTCTTCCAGATGTGAGAGACTGGCGATAATTCTCAGCTTGTAAAAAAAAAAAAAATATAGGGTCTTATTACTTATTTTTTCCACCTGTTTAGTTTTACATCATGTCTCTTTTTGTACATTCAGTTATCATCATTTTTTTATTAGTTATTTTCTGCTGTATAATATCTAATGGAATATACATTCCTGAGCAAGCATATTGATTTATTTAAAACAATAAATCAACCTTCATTTTCTCAACAGTACACCAGACTGAAATAAATATCAATTTACTTAAGCTTTTGAATTTGACACTTTTATTTTGATCATGAATATTTCAGGAAATGTTTTCAGGACAACCTTTTCATGCTGATCAAAGTCACAGTAACATACAAGTGACAGAGAGGCGAAATTAGCCAACATTTGCTAGTAAGACTCACTTCTTCAAAGTCTGCGGAAAATCTGGATTTGTGACTTTGCTAATGGTTTACGTAAAATACCTTTCTGTGTAGTGGACACTCAAAAGGACCCAGTGCAGCTTGGCTGGTACAACTTGCTTGGCTTGGTGTAATTAACCTGACCATGTGGGGAAAAAAATAATTTAAACTTAAATGAAATCATACCTTTCTTAGTGATCAAGACATTTGTTAACTTACAAAAAAAAGTTTTTATATGTCTTAGATGAGGTTTAGAATATATATATATATATATGAGTGAAAATGTTGCATAGTATATCTGTTCTTAGCAGTCTACCTTAAACTGCATTTTCTCTTCTCAGTGTTAGCCACATTAATATATGAATGAAAGTTCATTGTGAATATTGCATGAGGTAATATTCTGGCAACGGTCTCTCTAACACAAGTCTGAAAACTATGTTTTTCTTTTCTGTTTCCACAGTCTTATATCCTGCCAGACTTACACTGCCTCTTGGTTTTCATGTCAGACATTGGTGGGATGATAATAAAATAATGTCTCCACTCAAAAAGATGTGGTTGATTTAAAACTTTTAGAGGAAGCATCTGACCACTGCAACATTTGGCCTTGCCTTAGTTAAATAAAAGGATATGGTTTCTGCAGTAGTGACAGTCTCACGTTATGTATACTTTAAATGTGTCATCATGATAGTTTACCTGAACTGATGGAAATTAATGATGATGTGTCACTGAATCCAAGGTCCTTTTAGTTTATATATTTTGACTTCTGATTATGGCCTACACAATCACAATGTTTTTAAATTCTCTCCCAACCATAGCACACGTTCATGTTGACTTTGTGGTTTTCCTAAATTGGACTCTGGCTCCAGGTGGCTGAGTGTCCATAGCAACCTTCAGTCTTATCTGCTGCTGCTGAAACCAAACAATGAAGTCTTTCACTTTTTAAACTTTTCTTTACTTATTACAAAAAAAAAAAAAAAAAAAAAAAAAAAAATTTTAAAAAAAAATATTTTTTTTAAAATAAATAAAAAAATTTA
>VUQH01032493.1:2875-14945 GCA_015106775.1 Etroplus canarensis | reverse complement strand
GAGCTGGGGGGGCAAGGTGGGACTGGGCTTGGTTTGGGGGCTGGGACATATTCTGGGGGTGGTTCAGGGGGTGCATAGGCTGGCTCTGCTGCCCTGCCTGCTGTTGCTGCATTGGGGCAGAATGGGTCTGATGGGGTTGGTGTGGTGGTCCAGGCGGGTATCGCTGCCCCTGCTGCCCTGGTGCTGGGCCTGTTCCCTGGTTAAACCTCTGGCCAAGCTGCCCTGGTCCCATGGCCTGGCTGGTGTTAGCACTGACGCTAGCATTAGCACCCTGGCCCATCCCAGGTCCCATGGCTCCATACTGGTGCTGATAGCCAGGGTACTGAGGACCCCCAAACCCTGCCATACCTTGTTGGTGGTGGGGGTGTGGAGGCTGCCGGGAGGGCGAGTGTGGGTATCGGGATGTGTGGCCCATGTTAGGATAGCCCTGGGATTGTGCCTGAGGCTGGGGGTGTCTCATCTGGGGACCTCCCATTCCAACATGTCCCAAGTAGTGAGATGGGTCCTGAGCAGGAAGGGGCGCCATGCTCTGCGGAGGGTAGTGTTGATTCATGCGAGCTGCATTAGATGAAGGTGGACCTTGCATCCCACCATAGTTACCTTGAGACATCTGGTAGCCTCCCATCTGGTTGGGAGCACCCCCTGGTTGTGCCGTAGACTGCTGATAAGCTGGTCTGCTCTGCTGTTGCTGGCCCCAAACTCCCCCACCTCCTCCTCCCCCAGCATCACCCTGGTACCCATGGTGGGGGTTGCTAGAGTTAGCAGGGTTATTGTGGTAGTGGGAGGCCATGCCGTTCATGGCTGTGTTCACATTTGGTGGCCCCGGGCTGGGGCCGTTCTGGGCCATCATTCGTCCTCCAGGGGCACCAGACTGATCATAGCCTGTGTAGGGACTGGGATCGTACATTTGCCCCAATTTAGGCTGTGCTGGGGTGGGCCCAGCACCATGCATCATCCCCTGATGGTATCCCCGGTTTCCCTGGTGCTCATGGTTCAGAGAGGAATTAGCCTGCTGGGCAAGAGGGTTGGACTGGCCTGGGGCTGGCTGCTGAGGAAAGCAGTCTCCTAAACCATCTAATCCATCTGAGAACAGCCCCGCATCCTCCCCAAATAAGCTCAACATCCCTGGGTCCGCCATGGCTGGGTGGGGGGCCCCACAGATGGAGGGGGACTGGATGGAGAGAGGTGTTTTGTGCAGTGAGGAGCTAATCAGATAGCTGCTAATTTGAAGTTTTCCACTCCATGGTCCTCATTAAGGTTTCTGAGGAGACAAGCAGAGAGAGGGAGGAATGAAAACACTGGGATTAGTGCAGGTACTCATAAAAGCAAAGGACTGCTGATGAGTCGGCAGATTCTGCCTTCATTGTTAGTTTAACAGCTACCTGTGTGTTCTAGGTAACCTACTGGGACAGTGTGATACTTATGGCTGGTGCTAGCCATACCAGTAGTAGTATAATAACACCAGTGTTTCACACATCAACTATATATGTGGCAACAAACTTCAGCATTTATCTGAGAGAGCAATGTCCTCCACAATCAATGTACTACTAGCCAACCCCCTTTGCTCTTAATTTCAAGGCTTAGTTGCTGCTGAACAGCTAGCCAGATTGCTGCCCCCAATATCCTTCAGCTGCTAACCCAGAGAGGATCTTGTCCAGTGTACTCCAGTGTCTTAAAATGCAGCTGGTCAAGGCTGTCTTTGTTCTGCTCTGGAGATCTGCTGTGAGCTCGAGGGCAACTCTAAGCGAAGCCCCCAGGAGGTGGAGAACTGCTTCATGTGCCTCAACACGGAGCTCACAGAGGCTGCAGAGCAGAACAAGGAGTACAGCTGGAAGCTGCAGTGCTACACCGTGGACAGCCTCATTGTATAGCTTATAGTCTAATCTGAGGGAAATGCTGTACACATTGTTCTTTGTTGATGGACATGTAACAATATGGACATAATACGAACCTCGTCAGTACTGACGCTGATTGTGATACTGTCTTTTCATACAAGCGGTTAAGAATAAGCATAAATATGGATATTAACTTCTATAAATTACGTTTCTTGTAGCAACTTTTGTAGCACATGTCCATTTCTTTTTGAATATTGAAACTGCCCAGCCACAGCATCAGCCCTGCGACAATACTCCCCCCGGAACCCGAAAACTTTGGTTTCCCAGACGCCGCCCGGCAGGTCATGAAAAACAACACCGCCAGGTCGCCAGTTAGCATCGTCTGTGGACGGAGCTACGACGGCATCTGGTCATCCTCGAACCTCCCGACTTTCGAACATGAACACCACTGTCCCGGCGTCCACACACCCGAACACCGGGTCAATCACACAGTGATACAAGCACCACCTTTGTTCTGGAGTGGCTGCGCACTACCGTCGCGCCGCCCAATTCAGTTGAAAGAGCAAAACAAATCTGTTAAGGGGAAAAATACAAAATAGAAAAATGTACAATAAACTCGTATAAATGTTGACACCCTAAAACTAAAACTTTGTTGAAGCATCTTTTGCTTTAATGCCAGCATTCAGTGTTTTTGGGTACACACCTGCCATCAGTTAAAGTGACTCTGATTAACAAATAAAGTTCAGCTGCCCCCATTGGATTTTCCTGACAATGACCCAGTTCCATCCTATAGTAAAAGGTTCACAGAGAGCTGACAAAGCATCAAAGATGAGAAGGGGACAAAACATTCCCACAGCATTACATATACCATGGGACACAGTGAAGACAGTCATCAAGAAGTGGACAACATATGGAACCACAGTGATAAACGGAAAAGCAGTACTATCACTATCATCTATAAAAAGGGTAGCAAAAGAGAAGCAGGCAATTCCCGACAGGTTATTCTCAGATGCATTTTGTTGAAAGTTTTAGAATCACTGGCGTGTAAACCCGTGATGGAATATTTGCAGACCAACGATCTCTTCGGCTCCCAGCAGTATGGATTTCTGAAAGTAGTGGACGACTGGACGCGAAGGATTGATGAAGGTGACCCACTGGATGTGATATACTGCGACTTCCAGAAGGTATTTGACACTGTACCACACAAGTGCCTGATGCTGAAGTTGAACTCCTATGGCATCACAGACAACTTATACAGTTGGATATAGTCATTTCTCACCGGGCGCAAACAAAAGGTGGCAGTCAATGGCAGTGCATCAGCTGAGACTGAAGTCATAAGTAGAGTCCCTCAAGGAAGTGTCCTTGGCCCACTTTTGTTTGTAGTCTACATTAATGACCTTCCACTTGTTAAACTAAGAGACTTCAGTACTTCTTTTTGCAGATGATACGAAACTCTATAGAAGAATAAGGACAGAAGAAGACTGTGACCAGTTGCAAACAGACTTGACCGCAATGCAATCATGGAGTGATAAATGGTTACTGTGCGTCTATCCTGGTAAGTGTGTAACAATGCGAGTTGGAAAGAACAAGGCCTGAATCGCAGTATACCATGGGTACAAACAATGAATTTCAGTTGAAGAAGTCTGATGAAGAAATGGATGGAGTAATCTTTGAGAGCGATCTTAAATTTGAAAAGCACATGCAAGCAAGGATAAACAAGTCAAATGGCATGATGGCTATCATCAGAAAAACATTTGAGTACTTAGATACAGAAACCTTTCCCATACTATTTTGGTCATTGGTGCGCTCACATTAGGAATATGCCAATCAGATCTGGGCTCCCCATCTGAAAAAACAAAGATGCATTAGAAAATGTCCAGCGCTGAGCGTTCAAGCTGGTGCCAGGCCTCAGTGAGCTGTCATACCAAGACAGGTTGAGAAAAATCAACATGCCCTCTCTTGCTTATAGACGAATCAGGGGAGACATGATAGAGGTTTTCAAAATATTAAGTGAGGAATGTGGATATGATGCAAAGGTAGCACATGGACTCCTGGTGCGAAGCAAAAACACGTCCACTAGAGGTCATTCACTAAAGCTGAACTATCAAAGAGCCAGACTGGACATATGCAAATATAGCTTTACAAACAGAGTAGTCAGAGTGTGGAAAAGTCTGTCCGAGGAAGTGGTAACATCGGAGAACATCGACAACTTCAAGACAAGACTTGACAAGTATTGGAAAGATCAATCGATGGAGACTGACTACAGAGCGGAATTTGTCATCTCCAAAAGAAATGACTACGAAGGAGCGGATGTGGATACGCAGTCTGACAACTGTTAGGATGTGTGATGTGAGAAGAGCAACAAAACAGAAGAGCTGCACTTAGAGGCCACATCAACGAGGCCTAAGTGCAGTATCCAACTTGTGATGTTACTGATGTCCCTTCAAAACTGATGAAAAGACCAGGTGAAACCTGGTCAGGGAGGCTGCCCAGAGGCTTACAGCATCACTGAAGGAGCTGCAGGAACTTCTCACAAGTACTGGTTCTGTAGAACATGTGACAACAATCTCCTGTGTACTCCATATGTCTGGACTATGGGGTAGGGTCGCAAGATGGAAGCCTTTTCTTACAGAAAAAAAAAAAACATCCAGGTCCAGATCAATTTTGCAAAAAAAAGCGTCATGGTCTGATAAAACCAAGGTTGAACTTTCCTGGCCACAATTCAAAAATTCTTGGTCCAAAAACAACACTGTGCATCACCAGAAGAACAACACACCTACGGTAAAGCATGGTGGTGGCAGCATCATGCCTCGAGGTTTTTCTTTGGCTGGAACTGAGGCTTTAGTCAAGTTGGAGGGACTTATGACCAGTTCTAAATATCAGTCAGTGTTGGTACAAAACCAGCAGATGTCTGCTGGAAAGCTGATAAGGAATTTCACCTTTCAGCACCACAATGACCCCTTTGAGAACTTTTGCAAGAAGAATGGGCAAATACTGCCGAGTCAAGATATGTTGTGCTGATAGACTCCTACCCAAAAAGTCTGACTGCTGTAATTTTATACCCACTGTATTAGAAAGCCCAATGAAAGAAACAAATGAGAAGCTGCACTGAGTTATCAGTTTGTTCAACAGAAGCAAGACATGATTTTGGTTTCTCTATTACAATTTCCAGGCAGGACTAACCAGCTGTCTTTATGATACGATGAGCCTTTCAGCAGATTTACTTTGTAAAACAGGCAACCATTGAAACAAACTTTTCCAATATCACCCCCACTCCCCAACAGACCCTCCCCCACCTCCATTATTACTACCAAACAAAAGAACTTCTTTCTTTTCCAACACACACTTGGAGTCATTGAGTGTGTGTGTGTGTGTGTGTGTGTGTGTGTGTGTGTGTGTTAGAACAAAGGGCCCAGCAGATGCAGCTCTGTTTGAACAGCAGCAGCTGCCATCCAGCCAGCCAGAAAACAGGCAGCCAACAGGCCGGTGAGCCTTTCCGTGCACCAGTCAGTCAGTGGTTAGCTTCTCAGTCAGCAACCCATTCAGCTGGCTAACTAACCAGTCGCTCCTGGCAGATGTTTGAAGGCACGGGAATTAGCCACCTGCTATCTTTTCAGCCTGTGTGTGTCTGCTGGTCTCCCTGGGTATAAAAAGCAAAATTAAAAAGCATACAGGAATCTTATTACTAAAGACCTTCGCTTTATCTGGGCGACAAAATTAGATAAATGTAACTGACATCAGAGAGCCTGGGTGGCCAACGCAACACTCTGGTCTGCGTGAGCGAGAGGGTGAAGGTAGGTGGATCTGAGCATGCATGAATGAGTGTGTGTAGTGGAGACAGGGAGGAGGTGGGGGGAGGTTTGCTTGTTGCTTCTATGCACTGCAAAAACCAACACCCCGGCCAACACTTACCGCTACAGCATTCCCCCCCACACACACACACACTCCTTCACCCCATTTCTTTCCTCCTCCGTTCTCCACTCCTCCCTCCCACGTATTGGTTCATTACAGAGCCCGGCAGGTACCGGGGATAAAACCTTTCATTATTTCCACTCGCGTGCGAGCATTAGTAGGTTTTCCTTTTTAATAAATTTTCAGCGCTGTTCAATCATGCCCACACAACTAATCAAATTAGGTTATGAAGGAACTGAAGTTCCGAGTTGTCAGGTTTGTGCGGCGCACTTCTTGTGGCGGTCTGATGAGACCCATCGCAGCACGGGGTACATCCCGGGCGGCTCACGTGCCCATCACAGAGCCAAGCCTGCGTTGGGTGCAGTCCGCATGGCAGAGTAGCAGCATTGTTGCAGCTAGTGTTTTGTCAAAATTGTGACCATACTTCACATAAAGCCTGCTGCTTTCTGTCACGAGGCAGATGTTTTCTCTTCAGCTTTACTCGAGAGGATAAAACTGTTAGAAGTGATTGGTCCAACAGCCTTTCACTGCTTCCACCATCTGCTATTGCCAGAAACTCTGAAACCTCGCACTCTTCAGTAAAAATACACAAGACAAAGTGATACTTTTAAACCAGTCTAAGAGCTTGTCTTTAGGAAAGTTTTATGAATCTAAACATTGTTGTTATCTGAAACTAAGATGTTTCTGCTATTTGCAGTCACACTGTTCCCTAATGAGATTCCTAAAAGTCTCTTTACCATTGTACCCTGACACCTACTCTTTAATGCCTACTTTTTAGGTAACAATACCCTAAAACTAAAGCCCTTCACTAAATAACATTAGCATGACACAGGACTACAGTGAAAAAGCCTTCCTTCAGGCCTTTGAGCCTTTCTGTTGGAAATCTCCAGGACACCTGCTGGGAGCATCCACTCTTGTTGTGTAAAAAGCATTATCAAGGCCTACCTCTCTCTGAGCCATAAACAAGCTGCCTACATGAACACAGAACTTCCTATGATGCTCAACATGCAACATTATCAAAGACATGCAGAAATGAAGGCTTGGTGACCATATCATAACATTTAATATATCATCACTGGCCACTTAAATGGGTATACCTGTTCAACTGCTCACTAATGAGGTATCTAAACACAAAATCACATGGCAGCAACTCGAAACAACATGCTGGCGTTCAAAGCAAGCATCAGAAAGGAAAGGAAAGGCAAGGCGAGTTATGCAACTCTGAACGTAGTATGGTTGCCGGTGCCGGTTGGGCTGATTTGAGTATTTCAGAAACTGCTGATTTACTGGGATTTTCCCCACACAGCCATCTCTAGCATTTACAGAGAAAATGTACCTGCAGCTGCTCCCTTGTATTTTCTCCAAGGGGTCACCACAGGGGATTAATCCACATGGATAAATTTGGCGGAGGTTTTACACCAGATGCCCTTCTTTAGGCAACCTTCCATAGTGAGAGAGGCTTGTGTCCCCACCTGGAATCAAACCAAGGACCTTTCGCTTGTAAGGCGAATGTGTAAACTGCTACAATACGGGGACACAGCTCTAGCATTTACAGAGAATGATCTGAAAAAGATAAACTAACCATCTGGGAGAAAACATCCTGCTGATGCCAGAAGAAAACGGACACACTGCTTTTAACTGAAAGGAGGGACACAGCAGCTCAAATAACCACTTGTTAGAACCAAAGCAGAAGACCACACCTGTCAGCTAAGAACCGAAAACTGAGGTTACAGCGCGCACAGGCTCACCAAAACCAGACTACAGAAGACTGAACAAACGGCTGGTCTGATGAGTCTCCAATTCCGCTACAACACGAAAACACGGAGCCACTTTGTCTTGTATCAACAGGTCAGGCTGCTGGTGGTGTTGTGGCAGATATTTTTGGCACACTTCGGGTGCCTCAGTATCAACTAAGCATCCTTTAAACACCACAGCCTACCTGAGTATTACTACAAGTACATCCTCTCATGATCACCACCTTCTACTGGTCACTTCCAGCAGGATAACGCACCATGTCACCAAGCTCGAATACGACAAGTTCACTGTACACAAATGGCCTCCACAGTCAGCAGAGCACCTTTGGCATACAGTGGAACATTAGAGTCTCATCATGAACGTGCAGCCGACAAATCTGCAGCAACAGTGTGACGCGGTCACGACAATATGGAGGAAAACCTGTGAGGAATGTTTCCAGCACCTTGTTGAATCTGTGCCAGCTCTGAAGGGGTACTAGCATGGTGTATATCGCATCATTTTCAACAAAAGCGCCAACTTTACAGAACCACTTTAGATTTGGTTTGGGCGATTTTACTGGCTTAATTCTTTTCGGTCAGTTGGGGCCAGTTTAATGTCTTCAACTTTTTTTTTGAGGCGTGGCTACATTTGGAAGATTTTCTCCACCTGGAGGAGGAAGAAAAACACCCGGCTAAAGTTGCTGCTAACCAGAGGACCATTGAGCAAGCGAGGTCAAAACTTCCACCCAACTCTGAAAGATCAAAGCAAATTACACACTCTATAGCAACTTTTATTGCCAAGGATTTGTGTCCCTATTCAGTCGTTGAAAACTAGGGCTACATTTTGCACTTTGGAGTCGAGTGCACAGCAGCAGGACGCTGGTTAGGAGTATTGTATCTGATGTTAACATTCCAGAGCGTGTTGAAGTCTGCTGAACTTTACTAAAAGACGCTGCTACAGACACAGTTTTCCTGCTGGCTATTTGTACTGCTGGAATTTGTCAGCATATAGTTCCATTTGTTTGCTAATAAAGATATTGTAATTAAATTCATTATGGGTCATTATGAATACTTTGTTTTGAAGGTGCCAAGTGGGCGAACAGTGAGTTAAAAGAAATCCTGTATAGAAAAACATGCATAAAGATGCATTGACAATCGTTTGATCATCGCATAGCAGCCCCCTGAATCGAATCGTGAGGTGCCCAGAGATTCCCACCCCTAATCCTCACCCTTTAAAACAGGAGAGCTGTCCATCTACTGTTGCCTGGATCGTTCACTGGTTTTTGTTATTGAGCGGCTTTAGTGTTGGAGAACTTTATAAGCTCCTCAAACCAAACAGTGCAATGAGAGGAGAGTCATGAACACCTGAGTGGCTTTACTGAAGAAACGGACTATGAGGCCTAACGTTTTTAAATCACGCCTATATTTTTATTTGAAAAATCAATGCATTTGTCCCCCAGCCTTAGCCAAGGCACACTCATCCAACTCACAGCTGTCTTTTCTTGGTGTGTAATGTTTTACTGTACTGTACTGAATAACTAGTTAAATCACCAATTACAAACACTAATTGGTCTGCACATTTACAGCACGAGCGCACCGCCTGGAAATGCAACATTTGGACTTTCAAATCACAACACACGACTTTAATTTACAAGTACGACAGTTAAGCTTATAGGATTATGTCAACTCACTGTGGATGAGCATATTAAGCACTCTCCCAAACTTCTACACAAGTTGTACAAAACTACAAAGCTGCTGCACCATGCAAACAACACTGCAGAGTGTTATTCAGAGGGGGCAGAAGTGAAAAAAAAAAAGGTGACACGCACGTGTCGAGACAAGAAAACACAGCACGAGTGGGTGGGTGGGGGGGGGGGCTCTGAATTACAGACACTAGCTTGAAAATTTGATTATAAATACACACGGCAACCAATACCAGCTCAGGTAAAAAGGTCGTCAGTATCACATGCCCCAATGATAAAGCTGAGAATTCACCTTTGATCCAACACAATTTCAGACTCCTAATATTTGAGCCCTCTGAATGAGATTTGATTCTATAAAGGAGGACCTGAAAAAGCTGCTCACTTGGCCATGTGATCCACTACACTTTTTTTGGCGAGCAGGACATACCGTACACAGTAAACAGAGGCACATCTGGTTGTACAGACACAAGTTCAGTGGGTTCAAACTACAAACTCAACAAGCAAAAGTGTGTTTTTAATTGTTACTCTCAGCTCCCCATTTTTATTCTTGGACTTTGCAGGATTTACAGTTAAGAATAACCTGTCTGCCGTGAGAGCGGCCCCTTCAAAAACAACCCATTTCAGTCACGTAAACTTTAAGCCAGCTTTCTTCTGATTGGCTGCCCCTCTTAAAACGAAGCTTTAAGGATTACACAGCAGGTGGGTGGGGCCAGGGACCCGAATAGATATTTACAATGCCAAATTTCTGAAAACTCAGTGGTACATTTGTAGTACAGTAGGCAGCAGTTCTTCCAGAACTGATAGCACATCTACAACTGTTCTAGTTTATCCCTACATGCTGAGGAAGGACGACACCCACAGGCACTGCAAAACTACATATGGATGATAGCGCCGCTAGTGCCGCTGCCACAATAGCTACACCCCAACTTGTTGATAAGAAAGGCAGTAAGAGTCGGGTGTGGAAGTACTGTGTGTTCCTGGAGGATGAACAAGCCAAAATAAATGTAGATTACATAGGCGGACTGAAAAATCAACTGATTTTATTATTCTAGTACTGAAATGTTCAATTTGCATTTGTAATTTTAATGAGTCCATATCAATATTAGGCAGACCTGTATTGATACAAAATCAAATGATCGATTTTTTTTCCTCCCACCGTTATAAATGATGCTATCGTGGTTTACCTAATGTTATATGAATGCATGAGCTAACAAAATGCAACCAGCATCATGTCTTAGTAAAGTTAGCACTAGCCAATGACTAGAAAATATGGATCGCCTGACAGCTCCCCAAAAGTAAAGCCAAAATGTCTCCATCGCCCCGTGTTCAGCTGCAGTAAAGGCTTTAAGTCCCGCCCCCTCTGTGTTAGTGGATGGGACGAGGTAAATTTTCCGCAAAGAATGTTTGAGCCGCCTCACAAAGTTCTTACTGTGCTGATTTCAAAGAGTTAACTTTCTCTTAAGTTTGCCTGAGGTACTAATTGGCGCGTGACATCACGATTGGCAGCGCTGACTGCCAGTATGTCTGTTCAGGGGACATGCTCTACATCACATCCCAGAGGGTGTGTGGGCAGGAGTTAGATACAGAGACTCCACCCCAAATCACCGCGACGCAGGCTCTGGCTCCAAAACTGCAAGACGGCCGCTTCTATGAACGGGAAATCTTAGCTTCACTTTTGTACAGCGGGAGGAAGTGGAGTCACGTCGTCCATGTTTTCTACAGTTATTGGTACTAACACATAGTGTCCCCGTATTGTAGTGGTTTACGCAGTCGCCTTACAGGCAAAAGGTCCCTGCTTGATTCTAGGTGGGGACACAAGCCCCTCTCCCTATGGAGGGCTGAGCCAGGAAGGGCATCCGGTGTAAAACCTCTGCCAGATTACCGATGTGGGTTAATCCGCTGTGGGGGCCCCTTGGAGAAAATACAAGGGAGCAGTTGCAGGTACATTGGTACTAGCACATAAATCACAGTACTGTATTATATCCTTTACTGTTATCACTTGTAGAGAAATGCCAATTTTGTAACGTTAGATGTTAATGTTTAATAATGGAGTTCATGTTTAAGCATACTGGATTCTTTTTTCTTAACTGTGGTATCAAATTGTACATCAAAAATCGTGTAATTCTAATTTCCCCCTGGGGTTAATAAAGGATTCTGATATCACTACCAGCTACTAAATTTCTGGTATCATCATATCGTCAGGTGGGACTGCTTCTCTGCTCACAACCACAGCTGTACACCTGAGATGCCCATATTAGAATATCCACCCTCTGTGACATAACAGAGAGCCAAGGGTAGAGAGGGAAAAAACCAAACTCAATCTGAAAGAGAGCATTCAGAGCAGTCTGAAGCCCGAGCTTTTGGTTTACTGGGAATTACTCGCACATCCATGGACCTCATTATTTTAACTTTTCATATGAGCCTCACCACTGTAACAGAAAATAAGGAAAAAGCAGAATAAGTGCTCTTTTAAGGCCAGAAAATCCAAGAGCTTCCTAAGAAACTAAGGTGACAACTCCCCTGGATTTGACAAAAGAAAAAAGATATTTAATATACATGGATATAAAAAGACAAATCTTTGGCAAAGCTACTTCAATGTATGAATACTTTCTGTACAATCAAACATTCTCTTGCACAAGAACATCAGCTGTTGCATGAGGAAACCTGTGTTCACTTGCTAGATTAAAAAGCATGCAGCAGCTCTGAAACTGTGCATTTCAGTGACTACAGGAAGGAAAAGTTTTTACATGTGTGTTTGTCAGGTGAGAGCAATTCATTTTGATTTCACATCCTTTGCAGCAAGCTAGTGTGAAGGCAACTGATTTCCTGTCAGACGCGCAGTACCTAAGACCCAATCCCACACCACTAAATAAATGTAGCTGCACAA
>VUQH01032492.1:3816-15096 GCA_015106775.1 Etroplus canarensis | reverse complement strand
AAAAAAATCACACCCGAACACACCTCCAGATGGTTCATACAGTAAAGCTATCTTCATGCTGCTTAATTCTACAGAGAATCCAGATACCCAGTGGAGCTTTTAGAGGAAGGGAGCCAATGTAATCTGTTGTACATCATTTGCTCCAAGCTGAAAAGCTTCAGCATGCTCTACCAACATCCTATTCAGACAATTTTGCAGGTTTCTCCTCTGAGCCAGATGACACGATCAGCCATAATAATAATGACAACCACAAAGGCACACCCAGTTCCCCTTCAACCCAACCCTGCTTTGTGGTCCACACTCTAGTGCATAACAGCCTGATCTCACAGCTCCACCGGAGGCCAGCGAGAAATGAGTTACTCCGACCACCAGCGTGTGTGTGTCAAGTGAGAATGACTGTGGACAGCTGGCTGGGGGCTCTGATACACTAAGAACATTATCAGTGGGTGGCAGGCAGTGTGAGAGATGCATACGTCCCAGTCGCAGCATGGAGAGACCTGAGCACAGTGGAATAGTGGGGAGCCAGTTATACTATACCTGAGAACGGAGGGGACAGGCTGTGTGCCGGGAACAACACACACAAACACAGCAACAAGAAGGATCAAATGGAGTGGAGCATGCACAGGAGCAGCCACAGTGTATATTCGAGTAGAGGCTTTGCATTCACAGTGTGGGATGCAGTATGAACTAAACGTGTGCAATAGCTACCATCACAGAAAAACCAAACATGCAGCTTTAAGAAAAAAAAACAGGAAAATTACAATTTTTAATGTTTGAAACCCCATGGCCTGTTTATTGTACAGAACATTTGGCAGTCATCGCTACTGACAGAAATAAAATCTCTCCCAGTTACCCCGCATAGCACCTCAGCAGAGCTTGGCAGAAAAACTTTGAAACTTTTCACTCTGCAAAAAAAGATATACTTTTCTATTACTCCAATGTTTTTCTCTCTCAAGTTATGTTAAAAATATTGGAGTGCACATGCTTCAGACTAGGATAACACTCTGCTGAAACCACATCACATAGAGGATCTTTATAATTATCTCTTTACTGATAGTTAACAACCAATACTGTTTCAACCATGTCTTCTGTCTTCCTCACTACAACACTGTTGTAATAAAACACACTTCACCTGGTCTGTTTTTTTATGCGCACACAGCCTTGAGAAATGAATTTCTTTGTGTGGAGGGGTGCCAAAGCCTTACAATATACTGTGAAAGCAGCACCACAGTCATAAATTTATCTAACACATGAACCTCACATGGCTGCTGTAAGGAGCCACATATTTCTTATGGAAGACACCTTTTATATTTCAGCATTATGTAGAGTAAAATACAGTGCAGAGTCAGACTAAATATGCAGCAGCTCCTATGCAGGAAAAAAAACACTAGAAATAAGAGTAAAGTGTAAAGGTCAGAGTTCATACTGTCTGTAAGGGACCCCATAAGTAGCACCGCACTGAACTCCACCACCCTGACAGGGACAGGAGAAATATTCTAAATATTAGAAAGTGTCATCGTGAAATTTAAAGTTAAAATAATGCATTTTGCCAAATGAACATCTAGAAGCAAAACTGAGCAAATAACTTTGTACTGAAGCTGCCCTGTAGGTGTTCTTCCTCTTCATAAGGCAAACTGTATGAGGAAAAATGTGCACTCTAATTTGAGTAGTTCAAAATCTCCATTATTTAATCTTAATATAGCTGTCTGTAACTCATGTCATGGCTGACATGAGAATTAAGATCACTTTCAGCTGCATAAGATGTAATATTGATGAAATAGAGATGAAATGCATTTATCTCTGCTGCACTGCCCCCTGCCTGTCACTACACTAAAATATTTATGATTTTTTTATATGTAATATATATGTACAAATAAAAGAATGGGCTTAAAAATCCTTATAAAAACAACTCCATAGAAAATAAAGCCACAAAAATAAATCTGTGTATAAAAGACATTTAAAAAGACTTGTGAAAGCCGTGAGAGTACTTGCGCAGTTTGACTGCAAAGGATTAAAATCTAAACCCTCTAACTGGCATAGACACAGATGCACAGATACATACACGAGTACACTGTATGCCAATACATTGCCCATTTCCAAGTACATGTAGATTAAGAGAGCTTGCTCCTCTTTTCTTTCCAGGATTTGTGTGAATGTATGAGCGTGTGTATGTCTTGAAACTTGGATGGATAAATACTGTTCGAATGTACAGTTTTAAGAGGGGAAATGTGTGAGTGTGTGGCAGTAATCTGTGTGAAGTGAACAGTTGTGATGCCCTTACTGCCAGGCTTTAATGCAAGGAATGATCTGTGTGTGTTAATGTGCACATCTGCATATCAATACTGGGGCTGGTACTTGGGGAAAAAGTAGAGGTCTTTGCACAATGAGCTGGTGAACTCTGACATCTCTTTACAGCGATGGTGGGCAGTACCTGGGGCGTAACCCTCCCTCTCTTTAATACGACTGTTCACCTGTTGAAAGAGAAAAATATATTTTGATATAATAATTATAATAAGTTTATTATATATCAAACTAGAACATTAATAATGTTGTAGTTCATCCAGTTCAAGCTCCATCACAACTCACTGGTTACTGTAATGTGTGAAGTACAGAAAGTGATAAGCTTTCTTGTCACTGGTTGGCTGTATTGTACAAACTAATGAGAATCACAAGTAAAGGAGGCTCAGAAAAAGTTACATTCAGGACAAATTAATCTCAATCACTACCAAATAAAAGTGTATGAGTTCAGGAGTTTTGTGACTACATGGGCAGTAGTAAGCATGGCCATAAAAAGCATGAAAATATGAACGCATCAACGTGTCATAGCATTGATCATAATACTAATGTTTGCATAAGAGTGATAGGACGGCCCCAACCACACCTTCCTAATGTGGGAGTCAACTAATAGTACCACTACCTTAGTGATCATGGCAAATAAAATGATAATCACTATCGGACAGTACAGGCAACTATGACCTTGACTTTGAGCACAATCTGGATGAGGACCTAATAGGTGATCATTGTAAGTTTTACTAAAATCTGACCAATACTCTAAGACGGAGTAGTGATTTTTGTGAAAATAGGAAAGTGCCTGTAAAACAACTACTATGACCTTGATTCTGACTGTGAGCACATGTTGGTTGAAGACCCATTAGTGCAGCGGTTCTCTAACATTGTTTTGGAATGCCTCACTTTAGAAAATGATAAAAGCTCATGCCCCATATCACAAAAAATGCACACCCCACATCACAAAAGTTTATTAGTCACTAACTACAAAAAAAGACCCATGTTGAATTTTAATTTAATAAACTTGCATATCATCAGCAAACTTGTTTCTTTTCCTTAAAAAAAATTGCACTATTGAGCGTCACTTCGTATTTTTCACATCGTTATCCATGCCCTACTGGTGGGGCTTGCCCCACAGTTTGAGAATCATTGCATCAGGGGATAATTTTGTGCAAGTTTCACTAAAATCTGACAATATTCCAGGAGTAGCAATTTTATTAACTGTGGACAGACAGACGTATGTACATATGAACAGACAGACTGATGGCACTAGCTCAATGAAAAGCATGTGCTTACCTGCACCAGTATGTCTGCAATGTGGGTGTCTCTGGCGTGGAGGCGGAGTGCTTTGTTGAGTTCCTGGATAAACCAGGATCCTCTCTTGGTGTTTCGCATGGCTGCTGTGCCTTGAAGAGGAACAGATCAAACAACAAAAGCATAATACATCAAGATGAGACAGTGAAACAGAGCAAAGGTGGTGTCTGGTAGAGCTTTACTGCATATGAATCAGTTTTAAAAATCCTTTTGATGCACTTGTGCACACAAGTATATCTCAAGTAGACATTTTAATTGCACTGCACACTAAGCAGAAATCATGATTTGGGCCCAAGATCATTAAAAAAGAATTACAAGATCATCACTGCCAATCTCTATGGCTTTATTAATTTTCTCTTACCTAAGTGTTTCAGTTAATGAATAAAATATTATAAATAAACCCACCCCAGAATAGCAAATTTGACAAACTTACAAATTCTCTGACCTTTGAGAGACGCAAAGCCACAGATCATGTCCGACCGCTGGGGCAGTTTAATCCTGGGTCTACCTGTGTCCCCTCTCTGTCTAGAGTCTGCACCCCCTTGTCCTTCCCTCCCCGCATCCCGCTGTTCACAGCTTGGTGAGCAAGTCCTTGTTGGCCCATCTATCTGCTCCACTCCACAGTCCATCTCATCTGGAAGAGAAGAAAGTTTCAGGTGGGCCCAGACATCATGGTAATGTGTATAGCTGTCTGCAGAGGTGGCAAAGTGGCTTGCATCTTATTCACATTATTGGCCAGTAAACAACCCACAGCTACACTCACTGGTGCAGGTCATCTACAACTCAACATTGCACCTGTACACCTCATGAGTAGACACATGGACCATTGCAGCTGCCGCTGGTCCGCTGACATGCTGCTCAAGCTGTCATCCCCGTCTTTGGCCTTAAAAAAGCTAAACTGAATTTTTATCTGTGTTCACATAAACGAAGCCCTAAACGTCTGATCTCAAAACTGTTCTTAATTGTTTGACTTGACTTCTTGCAGTTCTCTGATGAACTCCCAAGAACTGTATAACCATCCCATATCTTAACTGGAGTCTTTGAATAAAGTCTGAAGATGAAACTATTGCTGACATTTAGCATGAGCCTTGGTTGAAAAATGTTTGTAATCTAATGTACTCCACAACATCAAGGAGTCTTAGACTCGTACATTCTCCTGAAACCCCCAAAATGTTCCACACTACAAGCCCCAGTCACACAGCAATATGCTGCATGCACGTTTAGTTCTTTATTATCCATTTTCTTAAATGCTTTTTGATTCAGGGTCACCAGAGAATTGGAGAATATCCCAGCTGTCACTTGGCAAAAATTCAGGGAACACCTTTGACCTTGCTAACATTCACACCTATAAACAATTCTCCTAACATGCACGTTTCTAGACTGAAAATGGAAACCAGAGTACCTAGTAGGAAACCCACAGACAGAACATGGTAACTCCATGAACCTTGGACCCTTTTGCTTTGAGGCAACAGTGCTACACATTGTGCCACTATGCTGTAACAGCCTTTACATTTTTGTTACCATTTCTTATGTATTACAAATTTTCAATTAGGTAAATTTATGGGATTTTCAAAACAAATGTATCCCTGAATACTGAAGCTAAATAATATTTCAATTTCACTGAAGCTGTTTGCAGAGGCAGTGGTAAATAAGCAAATCTAATGGCCTTTCAGGAGTACACCTGCGTTAGGCACTGCGATGCAGTGAGGGAATGTGAGAAGTAATTAGGTTTGCTCCTGAGGGGTCTAAGGATCTGTCATGAGCATCATCGGGTGTGCAGTCAGGCCATAACCTCCATAACACCAACAGAACAACTTGCTTGTAGTTTTTTGTTATAGATTTATTTTATGTTTATTGTATTGCTTTTACATGTTTGATCCAAGTCTTCTACAGACTATGGAAATGAGACATTTTGACACAATTCACAACAGCTGAAACTGTGTAGTGAATGGACAGTTGTGAAGTTGCCAGCCACAGTGACTCTCTCAGTGTCCTTGATAGTGACAGCAGACAATATCTGGCTATGTGGAAGGGAAAGACTTACACCACCATTTCATAAGACTACACAACTCCAAGAGATTTTACCCAGGTAGTTTACCAGAACTGTGCAGTCCCAAAAGCATGCTTACTTTATCATCATCTTTTATTGGTCTGCCACACAATCTCATTCATCTTACCTCCTCTGCAGGCCTGAATGAAAAAAAGCTTTGGTTTGTTTTGTAGCAGTGGACAATGTGCATTGTCAAAGGCTTCAAACACCCAGTCCAGCTGAAAATGACCAAGTTAAAAACAATTAGTATTAACTGTGAGAAAAAGCAATTGAGTCTTTACCATTGAATGATATAACATAAATCTACACAGAAAATCTATCAGACAAACTGACCTGCAGGAGCTGCCCATCTGTACCGTACACTGCCCCCTCCACTCCATGGGACAGCAGACACACCACACAGCTGTCCACTGTCCGGTGCTCGGGCCGTCTGCAAAAATTCTCAATGCATGCCTTCATGCCCTACACAAAGAATAAGAACAAGCATAGTCAGTATATGTTGACAAAGTAAAACATGAAAACCCAATATGAGATTCTCAGAAGCAGTTTTCACACATTAATTTTGGAAAATGTCAGCAGAATCGAGTTGGAACACTGTCCAGAACTGTCTTTTCTTACATGTAGCAGATAGCAGGAGATGGTTTGTGACATCGTAATTCTAAATACTGGAAACGCTCATTTTAATTTAGGTGAGTTAGCTGTCTGATTAAAGCATGCAAGAGGACAACCGCTCGTGAACAGTGAATTCACTGGACTATCATCTCCACTACAGGAGCACAAATAGGCAGAATGATGTGTCACACATCATTCCCTCGGTACTAGTGAGCTGGCAGGTTAAAGACCTCACTGCACGTCATCAGTGCATTGTCCGATTAGTGTCTGATCCAACTGTGTTAGATATTTGAGTTCTCACATGCACCTCCATGGGGCAATGTCTACAAAAGATTAGGGTTGCAGTACATGTGTGTGTCTGGAATTGAGTGAATTAAAAGTAATGTGTGTTTGCTTTGTGATAAAATTGCCACCTTTCTTCAAGGGCAGTGAGAGTAGACTTAACTAACTCACCAAAACAAATCCTACATTAAAGCACGTTTTCTACACCAGGTCATTGGTTGTTCTTAACTGAACTCTTCAGACAAGTTACTTTCTCCAAATTACATCAGGTCAAAAGGTTGCTGAGGTACATAATTAAAATGTTCTTCTCTCTAGCCCAAACTTCCTTCAGTTTATCAATAAATAATATTTCCCATTTCAAACAACATCCTGTGACTACACACTCATGCAGTGACTGTGTATGCCTTACCTGAGCAGTGAGGTCTCTGTGGACAGTAACAAGGTAGTCCAGCTCCGTAAAGACCTTCCTGAGGACTTCATCATCCACCTCACCACCCTTTCTAGGGTCAAGATCAGGGGCAGCACGAGGGTCAAAGGTCACATTACTGATCACCAAAGCAAAGCCACGAGGGGATGAACTCATTCTGTAAGACTGAATGAGAAGGGAAAGAACTAGGTAAGAAAATTAACGCACACTGTTAACAACTTTATAAATTCATATAACTCATTTTACAAGGTTCAAGTTTGTGCTCTATATGTACTCATTTTTAAGAGGCTGTAGGTAAATCCTAAAAGAGCTAAGTTGCTGCACACATGCTTGATTTACCTGGGGATGGGAAAAAAATCATACCTGCTGGCAGTGGGAGAGGTAAAAGTCAGGAGTGCAGGGTAGAACAGGGGTGATGATAGGACTGTCGGCATCCAGGCTAAACTCCATGGACTCTGTAGCACAGCCCCACACAAACAACACAATGATACAAACTGAGCTGCCAATCTTAATTTTGAATGCAGTGGTGTAACAGCAAAGTATCATGATGAAAATGAATCATTCTTGGCACGAGGTGCCTACAGGTAGTCAGTAGCTACCTGTTAGATAACAACACGCCAACACTTCTCTCTGTGATAAGTGCAATAGTTCAAATAACAGACTAAGCTCATAAAGTCGCTGGTGACAATAAATGTTTCATGTGAAGGTATATATTAAATTGTCTTAAAACTGGAAAACATATAAAACACATTGTTAAGACACTATACTGTGTCTCCAGGGGATACAAAACAACATTAGACACATTGAAACCTATTTTGAAATAAAACCACAGAAGCTCTGCAGCACCACTCACCATATGTCCTCACTCTCTTGGCTGCAATTTCCTCCTGAATTGGAAATGGAAGTGGGTAGTCCACAGACCTCTGAAATTTAAAGATATAAACAAATTATTAAAGACAAAACATCAGCTGTTAAAGACGGTCCTTACAAAGAAGATAATGAAGAATTCTGTCTATACTGTGGCAGCAGCAGTTTTTTTGTGGGAATATGACATCTGCAGTCAATATTTGGGAATCTCCTGCTTGCTTTGTGCCTATATACCTCAGCAGGCCATCTGGATATATAATGAGTTGGATGCATTTTGTGATTTTCACATCTGTCTGCATAATTACCCCTTTTCCTTTCTCCTGTGTCTCTCTTTGTTCCTGTCCTCCTCCCTGACTCAGGGTGACTGCCTGATGATTCTGCACCAGGGGGTGTTCTAAAACTTTAACTGCTCGCCTCTCTCTCCTAAAGACGTCTGCAGAACACCACACAAGCTTACAACTACTAAAATATCATTACACTCTGACCTCAAACTATTAAACCACCTTAAAAGACTTTCAGTGATAAAAAAGGTTTCTACTTCACAAATGTTAAGAGTGACATTTCCTTCTATAATTACATTTGAGGTTTATATTAGCTCTGCTCACCTCTTTCTTCTTTTCTGTTCTCTCCATAACCAGCTGCTCTGCCTTCTCTTCTGGCTCCTTCTGAGACTGAAAACAGCAGAAAACAGTCTAAGAGCTGCTCTAGTAACAATACTGTAGTATGTGTGCTGATGCTCAGCAAAGTAGACACTCACATCTGAATGCGTCTCCCTGCCATCTCTCTCTGGTGATTGTGTGAGCAGGTCACACAGGTGCTGCTGCTGAGTTTCTCGGAGAGCTGAGCAGAAGCTGCTAAAGGCTCTGGGTCCACGCTTTGGTAATAGTAGCAGCAAACGCCAGCTGCGTTTCTGAGATGTTTGCTCTGCCTAGAGTAGACGAGAGCATGTCAGAAAACTAAAGATCACTAATAAAGGCTTTATCTAATAGTAAATTTAGCTTACCTGTTTCATCTCCTCTGCATTATGGCATTTGACTATGAAATCAACCAGATTTGTTGTTTATAGGTGGTCCTCAGAAATATCAGTTGAAGCTGAAACTTTATTGTTGCCAACATTTTATTTTAGCTATTTGGAAATCTGACCCTTGAAAGACAAAATTTCAAACCCCCATAAACGACTTTTCCACCAACATGGTGCCGGTGCCATGCTAAGCCAGTTCTGTCTTGGTGGTTTCTGAGAAACAGCTAACATTTCAACAGGTTTGATAAATAATTTTTTTGTAGTCTTATTAGCAGTAGTTGGAGTAATTTGCTTTGCAAAGAATAATCTTAGACACAATCCATTTTCTACAAAAGCCTGTCTAACATAAGTGGCTACAACTATGGGCCCAGCATTACATGGTGCCATGTTGATCCTACATTTTGGCACCAATTCCAGATAAGTACTGTGTACTCTGTGCTTCCCAGTTGGTGTTGTTTGCTGTTGTTTAATAAGCCTTAAATATAAGACAGTCCCTAAGTATTTGGACAGCAACACAGTTTCCATAATTTTGCCTCTGTGCAACACCATTTCCATGTAGACTTTTCAGTTTAATGCAAGGGGTTTAACAAGAGGCCATTATTAGCCTGGAAAACACAACAGACCAATCAAAGAGATAGCAGAGACCTCCAGAGTGGCCAGCTCAAAAATGTGGTACATTCTTAAACAGAAGAAACACACCGGTAAAGTCAGCAATCCAAAAAAGGTCTGGAATCCCAAGAAAAAAAACTAAAAGCTCTTTCCTTAATGAGGAAGTAGGTGTATTGCAGTCTGCAATCAAGGGCACCTTCATGAATGGAAATACAGAAACTGTACCCCAGGATGCAAACTTCTGGTGATGCTCAAGAATAAAAAGGAGAGATTAGACTTAGCTAGAATTCCCAGCTCTGAGACAAAATTTATTAGGGACAGATTAAACCAAGATGAAATTGTACCTAAATCAATGAGAAGAAAATAAAGGGATCATGATGCAAAGCATATCTACTGGTCTTTCAAGCACTTAAAAGGTATTGTTATGACATGGCTATATATCAGTGCCAATAAAACTAGGCCCCTGCTTTTGACTGATGATGTGACTAGCAACAGAAGTAGAGGGATCCATTCTGACAGTATACACTTCAATCATATTTTGACTGCTTTATTAATAATCTACTGTGGTGGTGTGCAAAGAAAAAAAAATCAAGAACTGTATCACTCTTTAAATATTTATAGACCTGACTGTGCGAGAACTGATTATTTTTACAATATATTTAAAGGCCATTAATACCAAGATTCTAAAACATCTATACATCCATTTCCTTAACCCAGTGGTTCTCAAACTGTGGGACTCGAAGCTGCTGCAGGTTGGGTGTGGACAACCAGGTGAAAAATATGAAGTGAAACAAAAGCGAATAGATGTGATTTGTACTTAAAAAATAAACAAGCAAACATTTACTGATATTTTTGCACTGATAATATGAACCTTTGTTTTAGTAAAATTTAATGTGGGGCCTTTCTTGCTGTAAGTGACTGATAAAATTCTGGGGTGTGGGAAGTGCATTTTTGTGTAGTGTGGGAGCGCGTACTTTTTTCAGCTTCTGAAGCTGGGCATGGAAATCAAAGTTTGACAACCACTGCCTTAACCGCTATCTAATTAATTTTTCACACCACTAGGTGTTTTGACTCCCAGGCTGGGAACACAGATTCAAACCATGGGGTTAAAACTGACCAAGTTGCCGAGAGATGATCAAAAACCTGTTGACTTGAATTTAAGCAAGCTGAAGGTAGCTGGCTAAAGTCACAAGTCTGTTAACAATCAGCTGATTGAGCTAAATGACCTAACATACAGCATGTCTCTGTGTTCACATACCATGATGCTCTCTGCCATGCTCTCAGTGAGGATGTCATCTGCTTGTAGAGACTGAATGAGCAGCTCATCCACCACCAGCTGTTTGCACAAGATAGCAGAACATCTCCGAAGAGCCTGCCTGTCCCGCTCCACCATGCCGCACTCCAACATCATGCCCCAACAAACTGTAAGCACGACAGGTAGCAAGACACGCTTATGGACGTCTTCCTGTCACACTGGCAGTACATTAGTGCTCTTTACTTTTTGCTGGGCTCGTCTTTAAAGAGTTACACCCTTATAAGACCTTATAAAAATGCATCACACTGATAACGCTACTGTAGCCCAGTGCATAAATGAATAGTGTTTGTGATAAATATATATATGTAATTCCTGTTTAAAGTGTTAAAATATGCTTCATTGTCAGGTGATTTTTTTTTTAAGTTCCTATCTGAAATGTTAAAAACTGTAAGAGTATATATTTGTTTTATTATTGTATTTCTTTTGATCCAGAAATAGTTAATTGGACAAAGTGGAATTTTCCTGGGGGGGGGGGGGGGGGGGGGGGTTGGGGGGGG
>VUQH01032490.1:7678-30550 GCA_015106775.1 Etroplus canarensis | reverse complement strand
GAGAGGATCTGCAAGGAAGAATGGCAGAGGATCCCCAAATCCAGGTGTGAAAAACTTGTTGCATCATTCTCAAGAAGACTCATGGCTGTACTAGCTCAAAAGGGTGCTTCTACTCAATACTGAGCACAGGGTCTGAATACTTATGACCATGTGATATTTCAGTTTTTCTTTTTAATAAATTTGCAAAAATTTCTACATTTCTGGTTTTTTCTGTCAAGATGGGGTGCTGAGTGTACATTAATGAGAAATAAAATGAATTTTTGATTTTGGCAAATGGCTGCAATGACACAAAGTGAAAAATTTAAAGGGGTCTGAATACTTTCCGTACCCACTGTAAACCCTGAAACCGAAATGATTTAAGTTTCTTTTGTGCGTCTCAAGAATATCACTGTTGTACGTCCTCAGGATATTTACATGTCATGCCTGCACTGACATGACTTATTTTCTTACCCAATTAATAAGATGTGTCTGGGCTTGCGCTCTGCCATCACAGTGCTAAAAAGATTTATACGTATTGAAAAGAGAACAGAACATTGTATGGATTTGTGCATTTAATAAATGGCAAATTGTTTTGAAAATGAGAGGCCTTTGTAGATGCAAAGGAATAGAAGAATATTTAAATATTCTATTTATCATGAATTTATAATACTGTGAACCAAAGATACCCCTTTCCTTTGAAGATATTTAAGTTTATAGAGAACATTAAGCGTTAAGAGGTTAAACTGAGCAGGGTGCAAGTTACATCATTCATAATGTCAACCCACACAATGTTCCAGACACAGAATAACGTGTGTCCAAGAAAAAGTCCTAGAGAGATGTGAAAGGAAACAGGGTGTGAGAGCAAAAGCGGAGTGTTGATCTCTGAGGTTTGTCACCCTGATGTCCACACGCAGCCCCCAGCAGTAAGACCACCTCCCTCAAACATACATAGATACAGTTCCTCTCCGTATGTGTAAAATTACCCTTCTTTGCTGTTCTGAAGGAGAAGGCAGAAGACATACTGTTCATGTTGCAGTCATTGCAAATAATGTCAGCCATACAAAAGTAAAAATAGAATCAGAAATGACAGTCCCAATGGAATGTCTCATCTCCAAAAGGTGCAAAGAACTTTGAAACCAGTTTGTTCCTTATAACTGAATTAAGTCAGGTGTTCCTGTGGAATTTTTCATTGTTGAATCAATCTGGCTATATGATTAAACCACAAAGAAAATGAAAAGGACAAAGGGATCAAGGTGAAAGACATTAGACAATTTAAATGATTGCAGTGTGTAATGAACAGCAGAAAGTGAAGCAAGAATTATAAAGACATATGTTTTTAATCTCATAGAAAGTTGTGAATAATCTGCATGGCAGACTGTTGGCATTAGATTCCATTTTTCCATTAATCCTTAAAGTGAACTTAAACATACTGTCTCAAACGTCAACATTTTGCCATTTACAGTACATAAACATTGACTGCATTCTCATTCACACTATAAACAATGTTACAACCTCAGCTGTACATCTCTGTTGCTTACTGCTGTGAACATTGTGCAGTTACGCTTAATATAAGCACATTAAAATAGTTGAAAATTTTTCCTGCTATGTTCAGATATTTTAAATGGATTCAAGCAAAAATAAGCCAAAAAAAAAATTAAAAAAAAAAATAGCTTTTTAATTTTGCTTGTTGAGTCATAAACGTATGCAGTAGTTCTCCAAAGGCTGAATTTAAGCGTTTGGTGTTTCTCATTAGCACCAGTTTTAAAAGTGGAAAAGTCTTTGAACGTGAACCTTCTGAATTAGTTGAAACTGACCAAATTATATCTATGAGGATTAAATTAGGACCAAACAGAATTATTTTTGGGGTCAATTTCTCCTTTCAGTCACATCACTTCAAACTTGAAGTCAATACTTGATGGCCATCTCTCTCTCAGCTTACTTTCATCAAAGGGACGGCGGTGTAACAGGGGTCCAGGCGGACGGCAGTCGCCCATGGGGCGAGGGGTCATACTGAGCGGTGTCATGTACTTCTGTGGCTGTGCTGCTGTCGTATATCGGAGACCCAGAGGAGGGCACTGTAACTGAGTGAGACAGGCTTGGGTAGTGGCTGCTGGATCCTCGAAGAAGCTGGGAGCTCAGACAGTTGTTTATCCCCCCATTCTGGGACACTGAAGTGAGGGGTGAGTTACTCACAGACCACAGGCTGGTGTACTGGCTGGACAGAGGTGGACGAAAAAAACTTCTCATTCATTTCTTTAGAAAATTTGTAAAACTTATGAAACAATTTTCAACTGATCCATGATCCCCCTTTCAGGCTTTTAAAGGCGTTTTCCTCTCACTGGTCTGTTGTTATTTTATCCTAAATGATTATTTTGTAGAGGTAAGCTAGGACCTAAATAGCCATATATGGCAGAAAGCACAATTTCCTGGTTGAGTGTATCAAAGAAAGTTCAAATTATTATAAGTCACTGTTTTGTTGCCATGATTATTTACTGTTATTATAAACTGTGGAAAATAAAGAAAAATAATAACATATTCCAATATTGCCAAGTGTGTCCAAACCTTTTACTGGTACTTTATGAGTTTGAGTTCATAAAGAATATTAAGCTAATGTTTAATTGGAGTGAAAAGGACAAAATGAAAAGCTTTAAGGCAAAAAATTAAGAAATATTAAACATCTCTGACAATACACAAGATATTATTTTGTATGGATTATTAATTTAATGGTCTTTTGCAAAAATGGTGACATTTCAATCTCAAGTCAGATCACTAAGTTTCAGTGAAAGCTATTTTTTTACACAAGCTGGAAAATGGAACTGAGTATTATCCATTTTTAATGTTGGAGCTATTGATGGTTTTAATAACATGCATTCCTGGGTAGCTTTATCTATAATAATACAATTTATATACAAAAGATAAGGTAGTAACTAAAGCTTTAAAATAAACGCTATGGAGTAGAAAGTACAATATCGTCATCTAGAATTTAGTAGCATAGAAGCAGAAAACAGCATAACATAGAAATACAGTACGAGTACATTAAACTTTTATTTATTTTAAGTTTTATTCCTATACTTCCTATCCATGCTCTCATCCAGTGGTGTTAGGTATTGTAAGATTAAGAGTACTTTGCTCCAGTTCTATTCTATTCTATTCTATTCTATTCTATTCTATTCTAGTGGTATTGGTGGGGGAGGCCCCAGGGATCCAGTTCCACCCTATGCTCCAGAGCAGGTTATGTTTGAGATTAGAGATCAGTGGATATGAAATCACCACCTATTGACCAATCAGTTCTCTGAAAAATAGCATCACTGATCTTGAAGATACCTCAGACCCTTGTGCGCTCATAGTAAAAGGATCTAAAGTGTTATTAAGAACATCTAAAGTCTTTGAGCATCCGCACAGAATCTTAGAGAAACATTATTCACTGATTTGTTTTATTCCTTTGGCTCCTTTTTATTTTCCCCCAGTGGAACAACAGTTATAATTTTTCAGATTCTGCTGTGTCTTAAGGACAGAGCAGTGATAATCTGTTAACTTAGTCACCATTTTTGCCGACTGGCTTCAAGAAGGCTAAACTTTATTTTTATCTCTCAGATTTCAGTCTGTATAATGTGCTTAACCTCTTCATATTTCCTCATATCTTAGTTTTATCTTCCTTTGTAAGATCAGCCACTCTGCTGCCAGTAGACTTATCCTTGTTATTGATTGGTCAGATGCTGTCAATGCCACCTCTTTCCTGTAAACATACTTATAGCTAGATTTGGAAAGCCTGGGTTGACTTTTCAACTAATAATCACCTTCATGTGACTGCCAAGGTTATTATAATTATTTTGTCATAGTTAATTTAAACTAACCTAAAAGCAAAACTAGGTAAGAAAAAACAGTTTAGTTAACCAAAATAAAAACTAAGAAATAATATAGGACTTAGAATAAAAATTTAAACTAAAATTATCTTGTGTGGTCATAAAACTAACTAAAATTAAAATATACAGGAAGTATCCTTAGTTTTAGTCTTAAGACAATCCATCTATTTATGTTTTGGTGCATCTGTTTGAGAGTTACAATGTCTATGTGGCTGAGAGTGAACTGCCTTCAGACTCAGAATCGGAAGCCTTTATTAATCCCAGGGGGAAATTGCTTAGTTTACAGACAATCAATTAAAAGTGTCCCCCGTAGTGTAGTGATTTACACATTTGCCTTACAAGCGAAGGGTCCCTCGTTCAATTCCAGGTGGGGACACAAGCCCCTCTCACCATAAAGGGTTATATCAGGAAGGGCATCCAGTGTAAAACCACTGCCAAATTACCAATGAGGACTAATCTGCTGTGGTGACCCCTTGGGAAGAATACAAGGGAGCAGCCGAAGGTACACAGACACTCACATATAAATATATGATATAGAAAATTAAAAAGATAAATATATAAATGCTATACAGTACTGTACAAAAGTTTTAAACCAGCCCCATTTCTTTATGTTTTGCTTCCAAGGAGCCAGAGTTTTCTTAATTTTTTAAAAGTGGTCTTAAGCAATAGTTCTCTAGGCTTATGACGGTCTTTCAAATGTTTATTTTGGAAATCAGCTGCTTTTTTACTCATTTACAGTCAAACGTTGTACATGAACGTTTTTAGATGGATGTTTTTTGTTTGTTAATGTACTTAACACAGACCTATGAATCATTCAAGCATAAAAAGGCACCTAACACAAGGGATGGACCAGTGCTTTGTCTCATAACAGACAACTTAACAAGGAACCAATTTTAAATGGTATCTTTAGGCACTTTGTTACTAGCAGCCTGTCACAAAATCATCATTTGTTTGCATTTCCTTAGTCAAATCTATAAAAATGTCAAACACATTTTTGTAGGAATAAAATCTATTTGTGCCACCAAGGTGATTGCCAAAGAGCCATTACCTGAAAACTTGGGATATATCTTAATTGGTGTGCAGTGTGCTCTAAAAAATATTGAGGCAGGCCTAAAAAAAAAAACATCTACCACAGATGAACAGTATCTGAAAGCCATGTCTTTAAGAAACAGGAATAATACAGTAAAGACCTGACACATGAACTAGAAGATGCATCTGGCCTATCAATTGGTCCATCTACTGTTTGCAGAAGCCACATCAGGCATAGTTTGAACAGAAGGGTGGCTGTCAAGAAGCTATTCCTAAGGAAGGAAAACTGGGAGAAAAGGCTGGGGTATGCCACATCACACAAAAACCAAACTTAGAATCATTGGCTAAAGGTCCTTTGCAGTGGACCTCAACATTAGTGAAGCAGTGTGGGATCATCTTGAAAGAGAATGGAACAAAAGGCAGTCAAAGAAGAGCTTTGGAATATCCTTCAAAAAGCCTGGAGAACTATTCCTGAAGACTACTTCAAGAAATTACAAAAAAGCCTACTAAGAGAGCCAAGGCTGTAATGAAGAATAAAGGTGGTCATAGCAAATACTGACTTTCAGGCTCATTAGTATTGGACAGACTCGGTTTTAGCCTTATGTACTGTATTTCCATTAATGTGTTTCAAAAAAATCATTGCATCATTTGCCATTGCAGAAGCAAACTAAAGAAATGAGAGCTGGATAGTTTTGCATAATACTGTATGTAAAAAGTGTGTTTTTTTAATTTCTAACCTGAATGTCTTAAATCTGCCCCACATAAATATCAAAAAATAATTTAGGAAACTTAAGCCAACACTGAAACTAAATTAAACATTTTCAAACAATAAAACTAAACTGAAATGAGCATGTCCACTCTGAACATTAACTGAAACTAAACTGAAAACAAAAACCTCAAAATGAAATAAAAATGAAAACTAATTAGAAAATGCTAAATCATAATAACTCTGTTGACTGCCTAGCCTGATTGCCAGTATTGGATTAAGTGAAGTGTACTCCTTATCTGATAGTTTATAACCTTATTCTGTGTTTTAGACTTAAATATAAAATTTAAAAGTGACATGTTTGAGAGGAGATTTGTGAATACATAACGCGCACATCTAAGGCCTGATTTTCTGTTTTTGTCTTTCTTGATTATTTCTTTTTTTTCTTTTTACAAGAGACAATGAAAAACAAACAGAAGAGATTAACACAAACCTAGAGTTGGTACCAGATGTGGAGTTGTGGGCCATGGGAATCATGCTCGAGTGTGATGGCATCTGAAGACTGGACCAGTTATCATGGCTTGGGAGCATAGACAGACAGGTTGAAGAGTTGTCTGAATAACTGGCTGTAACACAATGACACCTGGGTTCAGTGGTTTCAAATAGAATTGTCAGAATTCAGACGATTTAACATATCACCTGTTTTTTCCCCCCAGTCTATTTCACAAACTGTCCCCCTGACAGTTACAGGGGTGAATCTTATACATTCCTTGTCCCTTCCACACGGTTTACAGCTCTGTGGCTGCACTTACAAAAGCCAGAGGAATGTAAAGCATTCCCTGCTCAGCAACATTTGTTTGAGTTTCTTGTTAATAGTTCAGGAGGGAAGTAGTGTGATTCTGTGTGAAGGTAAGACACTTACTGGGTGAGTTGGTCCGATGGGGGTATGGGCTGGAGTAAGGGGCAGAGCGGTGGTTCCTCAGGGTGGAGTAGCGTTCGCAACCATGGGGAGATGAGAGGGAGATTGGATTCCCAAACTGGCTGTGAGGACTGGCTGAAGGGCAGAGAGGGGCTGTGCTTGGAATAAACCAGCTACCCACTACTTCCCACAGAGGAAAGAAAGGATGGGATCAAATTAACACAGCTTGTTTGATAGAATGAAATAAGACACATAAGTTATATTTACATTGAGAGTAACCAGATTGTTGGTTTTCGCCGTCATCGTCCCTTAAGTCTTTGTTGTCAGTCCTGCAAGAATAAAGACTGTTTTATTTCCACTGTTGGAGCAAACTCTTTCACATAATTCAAAGCAAATGGAAAACTCTGGTCTCACCTCTCCTTTGCGTCTAGAAATGCCTTGGCAAAAGGGTTGTACTTGATTTTCAGTGCAGTTATCTAAAATCCAAATATAAAAAAAAATAAAAATGCAACAACAAACAAAAAAACATCGCGCGTGGTTTGTCATAACCAGATCGTGCGTAAAAGCTGTGCGTAAATTACGCACGCATGAAACTTTGTATCACATTAATACTAATTGTTAAACTAATTTAATTCGAATAAACACACGCACACATCGCCTACCTCCTCGTTTTGGTAGGCTGTCACGGCAATAAACTGCGTCTCTGGGAAGGAGTGGCTGGTCATCCTCCGCGGCCCTCCGACCCGCACTATGTGAATGCGTGGCTCGTACTTGTGTAAAGAATTTAACATGATCTGAAAAAGAACACTTTTATATTAAAGCCTGAATTTTAAGGGAAGGGGAGGAAAAGGGAGAATTTCCTCTCTTGCGCTTACCTGGCCTCCTCCGTTGAGCTTATTTGTGAGTTTGACTTTACCAAACGAAACGGGAGCCCTCATCCAGTGCGCCCCGAAGTTCGGGGAGTCTGGGTGGATGTACACACAGCTGGGAGTCTGAGGCTCGGGTTTGCCGCCAGGCACCCACTCGCCGTTCACATATTTCCACCTGTGGTTGTCTGCAGACACGAAGTCCAGCAAAAAGGAATACATAGCGTTCGGGTCCAACCCAGACACGTTCACCCTCAGCACCGGAAACATGCGCCTTAAGAAAATCACGTTACACATTAAAACGGCTTCAAATAATGCTGTATTTGACACCTGTCTGTCTGTCTGTGAGCTCACCTGCCATTCTTTGTAACTATCATTTCATTTGTAAGGTTCTTAAACTTTTGCCACAGGTCGTTGTCATCCAAGGACACCGTCAGCTCTCTCTCCGTGGGGTCTCCCTTCTCGCTGCCGGCCTGCAGCTCGCTCTCCACCGCACTGAGGAGGTGATCCACCCGATACTGAACGGCCTTGCTCGGACACTCGCCAGGGCCCGTCGCCATCCTGTCCAACACCTCCAGGCCTGAAGCACCTGATTCAATGAAGGACCTTATACTGCTCCAGGATCTGTTTTTGTGTATTCAGGAAGACAACTTTGATTCGAGGACGCTGAGCGCCACTGACAGCTCCTGCATATATAGGCTGCAGAGAAGCTCAGGCTGAGGTTGGGTGTTTCGAGCAGAGGTGGTTGGCTCTTCTTCTCCTTTGATCTTTGCGGGCTTGTCGCAGATTGGCTGGAAGCGGCCATATCGTCGAGTCCCACAGGATGACAGCTTTTTGAATAAAGCAGTTTAACCCTCTTTATTACATCAACCTGTAAATATTGACACTTAGATCAAAGCCACACCTGCAGCGAGAGCTAGTCACTGACTATAGCTGGTCTTCACAGGACGCAGTTTCTCCTTTCTTTAACTTTTAATGAGACCTGTTTGTTGCCTTATTTTACTAGAATGAAGTCTGAAATAAAACTTCTTCTGTTATGTGTTAGTAGCACTGTGTCATTTAGGGGCATACATAAGGAGATTTTTTTTTCCTTTTAAAAAATAAATGAACAAGAGACTAAAAGAAAAACAAAACAAACTGTACCACACATTGCAATCCACATTTGAGCAAACCATGGGGACCTATGGGATGAATGTAGTATCTATCTATTATTTTAAAAAAAAAAAAGCACAAAAATGCTTTTTGGTATTTGAATTTCATTAATTTTTGTTTGTTTTAATTATAATTGTGTCCTTCTGGACACAAACCTAGTAGAAACAGTTTGGGTCTACAGGAATGAATCTTCTCACATCAGTTTGAGCACTTCCTAAACCATTATTAATGTTTCTACACTTCTAAACACAGTGAAATAGTACACCTTAAGTGTTTTCATTATGTCTGACATATTTCTTATTATAATGATTTAACTTTATTATAGTGTGTCAGTCTCAGGTGTGTATTTACCTTGAATACTCTAACAAACTGTTTTCCAATTAAACCTTTTAGAAACTAAATGATTTATCAATAAATGGAGAGCAGATTATAAATGCACAACCCCATCTTTATTTTCTTTTTTTATTTTTTTTATTGAACCTTACAATTAGCTTTTAAGTATCTCTTAAAACCTACCACTGGGTGTAGATATTAATTATCACACATCAGTGCTTATTAATTTTTTTAAATTCAGAAACCCAACACAAACAAAAGACAGACATAAAATTGTTTCAATTAAAACCCAGTATTTTAATTTAAATGGTGTGCATATTGACTCTTTAAGTGGAAAAAAAACCCTTTTATTTTATTTGTTTTACAGACAGTTGACACAATAAAAGCCTCAGTTATTCCTCACTGAGAGTTGATCTGAAGATGATAGTCCTGGTGATCTGTGCTTTCTGTATAGCTTTGTCAAAGCTTGACATTTTGATCAATTCTCTCATATTGCTTAAAAAAAGACAGTATATTTAACAAATATTATAACATATACTTCCCTTTGCGAATTTTTACCTCTATGTGCTTTTTGCAGATCCTCATCCTCAGTGGAAAATGGATCAGGTGTTCCACATCAGCTCACACTTGTGTCACAAACCTAAGTCTTAAAACTTTCCTGGCTGCCCAGAAAACACCCACACATGACAATCAGTCTTTTGTCTCTACAAATAAATTAGCTTTTTATTTTGTTTTGCATATTTGCTTCCATGCACTTGGCTGAGGTCATCCTGCTCATGCGTTGGGGACATAAGGGTCTGTGAATCTGAACACTTTTTAGTTGTTTCTGACAGCAGGGAGGTGGTAGGTTGGGTTGGCTCCTCTCCCCCTGCTTGGAGTTGGTGTCTGGATGGATGGAACAAGAGAGGAAAAATGCTGTCACTGATAACTCGGTAAATGAAAAAGTGATTTACATTCATTTAGTACAGCAGTGTCACTCATAAATATCCACTGTACGTTGCTGTTGCTATGGTGGCTCCCAAAAAATAAAATAAAAAAACAAATGTTAAAAGCAGATAGTGTGTGACACCTACATGTTAGCTTCCAGTAGAGCTCTGTGGTGGTGTGTTGTGGCTGGTCTGTGTTACTAACAAAATCTTGGGCGACTCGATCTTCCTGCCAGCGCTGTGAGTCTGTCTCTCTGTCCAGCAGTCTGGACCAGAGTTCACAGCAAACAGAGAAAAACAAACCCCACTCAGTTTAAAGAGCAGCTGAAAGAATTATTCAGCATGTCTCCTGATTTGGATGTGAATGTTGCCAAAAAATGAATAAATTGAACTCACAGAAAAAGGTTAAACTATCCATACCTATTACCAACCTTTGTGTGAAAACCATGTCAGTTAAAGAGTGAGCTTGCATTTGTCTGAGATGTCTCGTGTAAATTTCTGCTTTCCTGCTCTTCTCAGGAATGACCTGGTTTGAGAGAAAGCTGAAAATGAACATTTCCCTCTGTTGTTCTCTTTGGACTACATGCTGTAACTAAGAAGCACCTTTATTTGTCCTAAAAAATTAAGTTGCTTGCTCTGGAAGGTCAAGCCAGACTGCAGGGTTGCAAAAGTGGGGTCTGAGTGCATTATATGGTATTCATTCATAACTTGTCTATTTAGTTATTTCAAAAGCTGAACACCTTTGTATATTGGTTGAAGTAAACATGGTGTAAAAGTCAAAGGGCTCATATCCAGTGTTATTTCCCACAGTCCTAGTGTCCCGTTTGGCACCTCTCTCTTTTCCTCCAGTGCCCCACCTAGTGCTAACTGTCACACCAGGCCATTTCCTGATGTGGGTCTGCAGTACTGTGAATTAACATTGATCTCTATGGCACTTTAGATCCCCCAGGCCATTCCCCCAATCCTCAAAGGACAATCTGCAGGTGGATTTCAAACACACCTCAGAGAACAAATTTAAACTTGTATTGATTCAGCTTTGAATCTTGAGAAAGCTTGCAGGACCTTGAAAGTGTTTCGCATGTTTTAACCCATTTGCTACAATACTGCTCCTATTCCTTTGTATCACATTTTGTTCACTGATATTTAATTAGATCTTCTCACCATCCATGACGCAGGTAATGAAAATTGACTAAAAGATGCTCATGCTTAATATCTGCTTTAATTGCTTAATCCCTTCTATTCAACAAATTACACATTTTGACAGTTTTCATATTGTATTCATATTGTGAATACAACAGGGTTTAACTTTAGTTATTTATGTTGCATATCACAGTTCATAAACAGGATTATTTGTTTATTTTTTATCATATCTCTTACCCCTCAAATTTATATCTACTGCCTTTCAAATTATATATATTTATATATAACTGTGTAACAAAATGCAGTTTCCCCCTGGTAATAATGAAGTATTCTGAACTTCATTTTGGTTTATGAGTTATGTTCTACCAGCTGATTTTTGCATGAAGATTGATGGAAAGAATTGTGAAAACACACTAAAGAGTCTAATGCACTCATAAAGTTGTACAGGTTATGCACAGTTTCTGTGCACAAGTGGGATAGACTTCAAATAAAAAATAAATATTACCTTAAAATTTTCACAGATTATAAAGTTTCTGCAGTCAGTGAATTGTATTAATGTGCTGTTTAAAGTCAACTGAAAAAGAAAGTTTTCACCTCACTCCTTGCAGTCATGTGAAAAATTTAGTACACCCCACGATTCAATAGCTTGTAGAACCACCTTTAGCAGCAGTAACTTAAATTAATAGTTTCCTGTATGACTCTATCAGTCTTTTACTGTTGTTGAGGAATTTTGGTCCACTCTTCTTTACAATGATGCTTCAGTTAGTTGATGTTGCGTTATGCACAGCATTTCAATCAGGTTGAGGTCCTGACTTTGGGTCGTTGAAACACCTTGATTCTTTTCTAACCATTATGTTGTACTCGAGATCATTTTCCTGTTGCATGACCCAATTTCAGCCAAGCTTTAGCTCTTGGACAGATGGCCTCACAACCGACTGTAGTTTGTATACAGAGGAGTTCATGGTTGGCTTAATGACTGCAAGGTGCCCAGGTCCTGTGGCTGTAGAACAAACCCAAATTATCACCCCTTCACCAGTTGCTATATTAGGTTTTCACCTAACTTGGTGTTGTGCATTTTGGACAAACATCTCCACTTTGGTCTCATCTGTCTGAAGTGAATTGTTTCAGAAGTATTGTAGTTTACTCAGATACAACTTTGGAAACCTAAAAAACACAAAAACAAAATCCTAAGTTGAACAAAATAGAAAATACAAAGAGGCACTTGGAATTTCAACCAGGGCACACACAGGAAGACAAGCAGTCTTCTGCACAGAAGATGTAACAAAGGGCTGAGGGAAGAGGCTATAAATACACAGAAGGCTAATTAGGGGAAGTGGATACAGAAGGGTGAGGAGACACAGCTGAACATAATCATGGTAATCAACAGACAGAAGGTAAAACAAAGCAAAATACAAGAGACAGCTACTTATCAAAGTAAAACAGGAAATAATCATAACTGAGATGCAGAAGAAATAACATAGGACACCAATTACACTCAGTAAATACAGATAAAAATGTGCCTTCAGCTGCTCCCTTGTATTTTCCCCCCAAGAGGTCGCCACAGCAGATGAATTGGTAATTTGGCAGAGATTTGCACTGGATGCCCTTCCTGATACAACCCTCCAATGATGAGTGTGGCTTGTGTCCCCACCTGGAATTGAACCAGGAACCTTTTGCTTGTAAGGTGAATGATCAACCAATCAAGTGCATTTCAGTAGCAGCACCTCAGTGCTACTTACCCTCTTAATTCCTGTAGACGCATTAAGGGTGTGCTTAGTTTTTCAAAAAACTGCATGAACTCTTTTTAAACCATTTTTACATGACTGTACATAATATTGTTACACAAAAAGCCCAGTACAAAAGTTTCTGGGCATATTAGCAAGAACAACCCATGAAAGACTGACACAAATTTCTACTCCCTGGAATAGTACAAACTCCAGCAATTAAGCACATTCAATGTTCACTTTTGGTGCTTCACTCAAAGACACCCTGAGGATGTCTATGGGGTTGGCAGGTTTCTCCAGAACCAGTAGATCTGAAATTTCAGCACTGAGCTGAGGTGAGTAATGCTCCTGCATGCCTCCTGGCTTTGACCAGCCACTGTTTGCCTTCCCTTGCTTTCCCTCCAGCCAGACTCATCCTCTGTTTGCTTAGGCCCATTTTGACACAAAGGTGAGAGAAAAAAAATGAGTCCTGCATGCTTGTCCATATATGCTCATCTCAGCACCTGAGCATAACTTCTTCTCAAGAGTTCTCATTTTTAAGTCTCTTTACAGTCCTCTCTCCACTTTCTCTTACATTACTGTAAATGTTTTAAATAATGCTCTCTTTAGTAGTAACTGTTGATATTATTTTAATCCTAAATATTACTTATTCCTGTATCATTTTAAAACATCATACAATTCACAATTTGATCAATAAACTTCAAGTCCACAGGCAACTGCAGTTTGCCTTGAAGCAATAATGAACAATGATTTTTCTCCAGAACGTTTAAAATTAGTCTGAAATTTTGTGAAATAACACTTCAAGTATTTGATGTCAGTGTATTAAATACACTGACATCAAATGGATCAAAGTCTGTCCATTACCCCCAGTTAACCAGACAGACAAAGTAAAATCTCAAAAATGTAGATTTTACATTTGTTATATAAACAGTTTATAAATTATAGTTGAGTGTTGGTGTACATGCCAAGCAACTGACTCCTGACAGTAGCCTTTCATTTATTGTTCAGTGTGGAAGTGGCAAGTCTTCTTACTGAACATCTGACATGCAGTATATGTTTCAAAATGTCAAAAAACTTACTTGAGAAATCTACTCTCTTACCCTTATATATTGGGAGAAAGAGGAAAGTTAAGCTTTCACATATAGCATATTATTGGGCCTACAGTAATACAACACACTGAGTGTATTCCATCAGTCAGGGTTTATGCATGTTGGTTTGAGGATGCAGTTGGGGATCACTGCTCCAGGTGTGTTTGCCTCTCATTGTGCTTGTTAAGTGGAATGACTGCCCCTGTGGTTTTCACAACATTGAGAAACATTTGCTCAGTTTCATCCTTCCCCTTGCTGCCATTAGAGATCAGCTTCTCTGAACCCAGAATTTTGCTGTATTAACCCTCACACACTGGAAAATAATCCATTTTACATGACAGCTGGAGAATCAATAGACCAGTGAAAGGAAGTGATAAAACCCAATTTCCACAAAGCAAGTGAAACTCTCTCAAATGAGTAAAAACAAAACAGTAATTTGAAAATCATTTAAACCCTAGATGTACTTAAACAATAGGAAAAACAAGTGTTTAAAGAAATTGTTTTCTGATAGTTTCCTCTGAATTGTAGTGGTTTACACATTCAACTCACAAGCAAAAGGTCCCTGGTTCAATTCCAGGTATGGACACAAGCCCCTCACACCATGGAGGGTTGGGAAGAGCATCGGACCTAAAACTTCTTCCAGAATTACCAATGCTAATTAGTCTACTGTGGTGACCCCTTGGGGAGAATACAAGGTAGCAGCCAAAGGCACGCTTTTCCTCAAATGATAATTTTGAATTTGACACTTGAAATACAGTTAAAAACAGGATAGTGGCAATAAAAGACTAGCAAAGTTGTAAGAGGAAAAAAGACCTGGAACATCTCACAGCCAACTAACTTAATTAGCAAATCAGTAACATTTATTGCAAAGAGCATCAGAGTCAAAATGTAAAGATATAGAGGAGGTTGCCACTCTGAAAGGCTTTGTGGACAAATAGAACAATTTAACATTTACCAGTGTGACCTTACACACTGTGGTGGGACAAACAAATGTAGTTCCTAATTTAATTTACATTTCCAGCTCCAGCCAACACCGTATTGACCCAAACAATTTCTTGGTTCAGGAGGAGCCTTAGAGCAATTTACAAATTGACTATTATTAGAGCTGATCTTGTCAGAGCAGCACAGATAAAAACAACACCACATATGTAAAAATAACGATTCTTCAAATTTTGATGGTAAACTAGAACAGCTATAGTGGCCGATAACATCTGTTGTAAATCAAATAATTAAAATAGGCAGGAACTTACTGTTACTTAAGGCCATTCCAAAAATAAACAATTGGCTCATGTCCATAATATATCCTCTTAAAATAAAGGGTTAAGAAATCTTATCTCACAGTTAAAGACAAATTAAAAAACAGTTAAAAGGCTATAAACCAAGCAGCAGGTTTGGGGCAGTCTGAGAGCCACATAAGCAAAGCGGAAGTCTGACCCAAGAAGAAGTGTCTGCTTTAAAGGTAACACAGAAAGAGGTGGTTGGGTTTGCTGTGAGTTTCTGAGAGGCATGATGAAAAATGAGGCCTTTTTCTGTATTCAGTCTGTGCTAGAAAGATCAGTCACACCACAACTCTGCACCAAGGCATTCTGCCAAATTTTCAAGCCCCAAAGAAAGTGATACTAATTGCTTACACCTGTCCTCATGAAGGGAAAAAGTACCTGACCCTGCCTAAAAGGGGTGGTCATTATAAAACTGCAAATAACTGGAGTTTTATCTACTATATAAAATAACATCATTAAAAGTTTCTGGGACTCTAGCTAAAAACTAATGCTGAATGTCCTCAACAGCACAGCATTAAAAATAGAAATTATTCTGTTGTGAAAATCACTGCATGGACTGCAGAGCACTTCCAAAGACCATCATTAGTGAACATAGTTCATTTTTGCATCCACAAAAGCAACTCTGGCTGCTCTCCTGTATTTCCCCAGGGGGTCACCACAGTGAATGAATCTGTTTAGGTACACACACAGATTTTATGCCTGATCCCCATCATGACGCAGCCCTCCCAAAAATCACCTTCTCTGGGCCCAAGTTTATTTAAGATGGACTGAGGCATAATGGAAAACTGTCCTGTAGCCTGACCAGTCAAAAAATTTAATTCTTCTTGGAAAAGAACTCAATTCATTTTTGTTTATATAGTGTCAATTTACCAAAAAAGTCACCTGAAGGTGCTTTATATTATAAGGCAAAGACCCTACAATATCAGAGAGAAAACCTCAACAATCATGTGATTCCCTGTGAGTAAGCACTTGGTGATGGTGGGTAGGAAGAACTTTATTTTAACAGGAAGACACCTCTAGCAGAACAAGGCACAGGGAGGGGCATCCATCTGCTTCAACTGGTTGGGGGTGAGAAGAAAGGGGGAGAAAAAAAGGAACACACAGACAGACAAGGACAACTCAAAGCATGGGAGAGAGAAGACAAACAGCTGTGGCATACAAACACATGGAGGCTGAAAAGAGGTGGGTGGAGAAGAAATGCTCAGTGCATCATGGAAGTCCTTAAGCAGCCTGATCCTATTGCAGCATAACTAAAGGAGGGGTCTGGGTAACCTGATCTAGCCCTCACTATAAACTTTATCAAAAGGGAAAGTTTTAAATCTAATCTTAAAGATAGAGATGGTGTCTATCTCCTAAATATAAACTGGATGCCGATTCCACAGGAGAGGGGCCTGACGGCTGAAGGCTCTGTCTCCCATTATACTTGTATAAACTTTAGGAACCACAGTTAAGCCTTAGAGTGAAGTGCTCTATTGGGAAAATATGGTACTATGAGGTTTTTTTAAAGACAGGATGGGGTCTGATTATTCAAAGAGAAGGATTTTAAATTCAATTCTTGATTTAACACTGAAGAGAAGCCAATATAAGGGAAAAATGATCTTGCTAGTCCTTGTTAGTACTTACACTGCAGCATTTTGGTTCAAGCGAAGGCTTTTCAGGGAGTTTTAGAACAGCCACACCAAGCCTAGAAGTAATAACTTAACTAGTTTTCTAGCATCACTTTGAGACAGGATGTTTATAATTTTAGCGATATTGCACAGATGAAAGAAAGCATGTTCTTCAATGTGCATACATTTGCCTAATGTGTACATTAATAGACATGTCCTGGTCAAAAATGACTGCAAGATTCCTTATGGTGTCACTGGAGGCAAAGTAATGCCATCCATTCAGAACAAGTATTTGGTTAGATACCGTGTTTCCATGGTTTATATGGCCTAATACAATAATCTCAGTTTTGTAAATTTTAGAAGTAGAAAATTACAGGCCATCGTGGACTTTATGTCTTTAAGACATGCCTGTAGTCAATCAAATGGAAAAGACTATCTAAATATTTATCAGTTCCAAACATAATATCTATGATAGTATGGGGCATATTACTGCACATTACATGAAAACATGGATATTTGTGAAGGTACCATTAAAGCTTAATTAAAACAGCTGTCATGGTCCCTGGCCTGCCTAGTGCAGTTGCCTCATCCGAGCTCTCTCTCCTCCTTGTTGTGGAAAGTTTTCTTTGTGTGTTCTAACTATGCTTGATTGCACGAGCAGGTGTGTCCAGCTGTGGCTACACCTTCACACACCTGTTCCCTGTGGAGTGGATTGGTGAAGGGGTATTTAGACCAACCTGAGATGTCCACTCATCACCAGATTGTACTCGAACTGCACACAGACCTGCACCGGATCCCTTTTGGAAACCCAGGATTTTTTTGTTGGTGCACTTTTGGATTTATCTTTTCTTTTGGAGCCCCAGGACTTTGGATATTCTTTGTTAGCAGAGGAGAACAGACCTGCACAGCACCTGAGCACTAAAGACTTGTACAGCACCTTACACATTCACTCTGTCCCCCTGCAACTAACTGTGAAATAAAGACTCTGTTTTAACTGCATTCCTCACCTTGAGTCCTTCCTTGTAGTGAGCCATAACAACAGCATGGTATAGTGGGAAAGTGGCTTGCTTACAGTCTAGCCCTAACACCCACTGAAAGTGTTCGGGCATTTATATAAAATGCCAAAACATGAAATGAAAATACTGACAAAGGAGGCCCCAAACTTCTGAATAGGTGAAATTATTCATCAAGAAAGAATTTGAAGTAATTTTGCTTTCAAAACCATAGAGTAATTGACTCCTCAGATCCCAAGCACTTGCAGAGTAGATTCAATTTCTCAGTTTCATTGAATGTGTTTTATTTATACTACTTTTATATTTCAATATAGGGGTGAAATTATTCACAAATGATTGAATTTTGCTTTTTATTTAGATTTTATGCAGAATCCCAGCTTTTTAGAAAAATAGTTGTACTTTAATCAAAAGAAAAACTTTGATGTCTTTACAAATGTATAAAGACTTGTTTCAGCATCACCTGGTTAATTTGTTTCTGTGATGTGTGACCTGCACAAAAAATGTTGTGTAGTTAATATATTCCTAATGGTGTGCTACTTCTCAAGAGTAGCCATAATGTGGTGCCGCTCACACCCGATAACATGCACACTCGGGTGACAACACACTTTGTCTGCTGGGTGCAAACTGTTTCTGGGGAGGACTCCTGAGCAAGGCAGCGTTTACTCACAGGACAGTGCAGCAGGTAACAGATCTTTACAAACCCTATGAGCTGCAGAGGATGCAGATGGAGGAAAGACTATGTGGACCTGTGCACTCACAAATATTTAAAAACTTGTCTTGACAGGTGACACTGTAATCCTGAGTATGAAACACTCCAAGAACAAAAAAAAATCCCTTCAGGATCCTTCAAATTAAGAGATAACATTTCAAGCCCCATCTCATGTATATTTTCCACTCATTGAGGTCAGCTTATAGTAATAAACATGGTATTTTCTGGTCAAACTAATTTTGTAGACCTATAATGCATACCTGTGAAATTCAACAAGTTGAAGAGACCATGACCAGATGGCCACAAAGATAGAAAATTACTACATCAACTGTCCAATAAATCATAGCAGCTAATAATAAACACATAAATACTCACAAAGCCTGACAGATTGGATGAACTGGCTCATTTAGACTCACTTAGAAACACAACCAAGCTCTTAACCAACCCCATATTTTGGCTTCAGCTCTAATTGCTTTTATTTTGGGTTTTTTCTCATGGATGTGGGGAATGTGCCTATGGCAGAGCTGTGTTGTAGGGGCAGGAGGGGCCACTGTCTCACCATGTTTGTCTGTGGAGCGATGAGATTTTGCACTCATGGAGAACTTGTTAGTTCAGCCCTTAACTCGCTTTCTTACTGAGCTCCTAATGTCCCAGAGCCAATGTGTTGTTTCACAGTGGCAGCCTCGTACTAACATCATACATGCTTCTACTAAACAGAGTTCATAGCTAATTAACAACAAGAGTGACACAAGCCAACACTGTTCTGTTAGACATTCACAACACGTAAACACACAGGCCACCGAAGGTGATAGAAGCAGATAAAAGAATTGCATTTGTATTGCCTTGTTTTAATAGAATTTGTACTTGAAGCTTTTTCACATTTTGACAGTTGTTACAAGAATACAAGAGTATTCCTATGTAAAATATTAATGTCGTATTTAATTACAGGGTATTTGCAAATTTGCATTTAAATGCCATAAATTTGCACTTGAATTAACAATATGGACAAAAGTAATGGACTGCACCTCTTAGTTCTTCAGAGTTCACCAAATTTGAGTGTGATACTGTAACAGGTTGCCACTGTCACAGTCACCATCAATAAGTGATATTGCAAAGTGAAAGTGTTTAGAAACCACAGCAACTCAGCCAGAAAATGGCAGATCACATGAAGTTACAGAGAGGGGTTGCTGAGTGCTGAAGCACATAGTGCGTAAACATAACCTGCTCTCTGCTGAGACAATAAACTGCAGAGTTCCAAACCTCCTGTGCTGTTAACAGCACAAAAATTGTATGTCGGGAGCTTCATGGTATAAGTTTCCATAGTCAAGCTGTTAAATGCAGACTTTATGTCACCAAGCATGATTCCAAACTTTGAATAGAGTGGTAAAGCACACTACCCTTGGGCCTCTGGAGTAGTGGAAGTGTGCTCTGTGCAGTGACAAATCACGCTTCTCTGGCTGATAGTCTGATGCACTAGTATGGATTTGACAAATGCCAGGAGAATGTTACCTGCCTGAGTGCACTGTGCCAACTGTAAAGATTAGTGGAGGAGGAATAACCGGCATTGTTTTTCTGGGGTTGGCCTGGGCCCTCTAGCTCCATTGAAGGGAAAGCTTAGGCTACATTCAGACTGGGGGAAAAAGTGACCCAAATCCAACTTTCTGCCCATATGTGACCCATATCTGATTTTTTTTATGACAGTCTGAACAGCACAAATCAGATTTTAAAAAAAACGGATTCAGGCCACTTTCATGTGTGGTCCTAAATTGGATACGTATCCGATGTTTTTCAAAGCTACCTCAGTCTGAATGGTCATTTCATGTTTCATCCGACTTTTGTGGCACTGAAATGAGACAGATGTCACAATTATGCGCTAGAGGAAATGAGAATCGGCAAGATCAAGACAGTGTTGATGGAGCTAACCAGTGGAATAAAAAGCAAGGTTTTACTTACATGATGACATGTGAAGCATCCATATTTATTTCTGTAAACACAGTGTGCTGTGTGTGATGTCACGTCTTCTTCTGCACATGCGTGTTACTTTAGGTCCTTAGACTGTTCACACTGAAGTCTGATGGTGGTTGCATTTAAGCTATAATGTGAACGACCACATAAAAAATCAGATCTCAGCAAAAAATCATAATTGAGCATTAAAACCTGCAGTGTGAGTGTAGCCTTAATGCTTCTGCTCATCAAGGCATTTTGGACGGTTCTGTGCTTCCAACATTGTGGGGACAGTTTGGGGAAGGTCCTTTTCTGTTGCAGTATGATAGTGCCCCAGTGCACAAAGTAAGGTCCATAAGGGCATGGTTAGATGAGTTTTCTACTGAAGCACTTGACTGGCCCACACAGAGCTCTAACTTTAACCCCATCCAGATATGGAGATTGCGAGCCATTCCCTTTCGTCCAAAAACAGTATCTGACCTCACAAGTGCTCTTCTGGATGAATGGGTAAAAATTCTAATAGACGCATTTCAAAGTGTCGTAGCAAGTCTTCCCAGAAGAGTGAAAGTTGTTATAGCTGCAAAGGGGGGAACCAACTCAATATTAATGTCTATTGAATTAGAATTCTATGTCATAAAAGCTCCTGTAGATGTAATGTGTAGGTGGCCCAATACTTTTGTCCATATAGTGTTTAAGTATCGCCTAAAAAATCCTGGATAAAAACAAGTTTAAACAGGAAATGCAGAAATAATGTGGATGAAGTTCCAGGTGTAGTTAAAGATATGAAAGGAGTTGAAATTTGAAGTTTATCAAATGCAAGAAGTTAAAATGTTAGCTGATATCAGGTCAAAAAACAAGCATCAGTTCAAATTGGAGTCAAAAGTTAAAAGTATACCCACTAAAAAGTATTAACTTAAATGTAATGTAAATTCCTCAGTGCAGTTTTTCAAAACTTAAAAAACTACCAGTTTTTCAAAACTGAAGTATGTGTTCCAACATCATATTGGTGTTAATGCTTCTATAACTATAATGAGTGGAACTCAATGTCTCCCTGCCATTTTTGTTAAATGGGGTGATATTTACCTGAAAACCCATAAAGCTCTAAAGGAGAAGAAACTCCCCAAACAGTCTGACATCTAATCACAGTGCTGGCATGAAGTGACACCACTGGCCCAATTGCTACATTTCTTTTGTGGTGGACATAATTACAACATTTTCCTCTGGGTGATGTTTGTGGAAGTCCAAGCGTCTGTCAGGGAAGTTGAGTTTCCACAACAGAAGGGTCAGATTGTGTTTGGTCATGTCACTTCTATGTGAGTAATCAGATCTCTCCTCCAGGAGGGTCCATGCTAAACAAGCCACCAGCTATTTGTTCTTGAATGCAGTGCAAACAAAGGCACAGAGTGCTCTTTGCAACTGAGTAACATTTCCCTCCACCACATCACCGACTGTATCTGGGAAACATAAAACTCCATACACACTGCTGGTCCTGAGATTTGGGGGATGTCTTCAGCTGCTCCCTTCTAGTCTCCCCAAGGGGTCACCACAGTGGATTAATCTGCATTGCTAATTTGGCAGAGGTTTTACACTGGATGCCCCATCTGACGTGAGCCTCCATGGTGAGAGGGGCTTGTGTCCCCACCTGGAATTGAATCAGGGACCTTTCACTTGTAAGGTGAATGTATAAAACACTATTAAGTAAATGTAGACATATTGAAGTTTAGGCAGACACAACCTGGAGTCCATTTGTCTTCTGATGCTGATTTGTTTTCCTGATGTCATGTCTTAGGTTATCTGATCAGTGGCAACTTTCCACAATTTTAAACATACACATATGCTTACATCTGCTGCTTCCTCATAACAGAGGAAGAAAGACCTTTTTTTTTTTGCATAGCAAAAAATTCTACATTTGAATTTGGTGGAATACTTTCTGTGTTGGGTCAAAAACTATCAGGTGTAATTGGATTTGGGGAGAGACTTCAGGTACGAGTAATTTTGCTGCAGCTTAGAAAAGGCCTATGTCCGTTTCTCCTGGGCAAAGAAGAAGAAAGAAGTAGGCTGACAAATAGATGAGGACAGAGACAGGGAGTTGTGGGAACAGAAATTTAAAGTGAGCCTTTTTTGTTTCAGAGCCCACAGAACAAATGAGAAGTAAACATGCAGCCACAGGAAGCCTTAAACAGTAGCAGAGACCAATTAGGTCCCAGCAGGTGTTCTGGCCTTTGCCTGCTTTATTCGGCCTCACCTCCATGTCTGACAGAGCCTCGATCTTCTGAGGAAACAACAGCTAGCTTTATTTGCTCAGCAATTTGAAGCAAAAGATTCCAACTAGAGGGCCTCTAAAGTAATTTGCTGTGGTCTCTTTTTGTCCCCTCCTACTCCTTAAGTGGAAGTCATTACAGAGGATTATTACATCCCCTTCAAGAAGCTTGACTTTTACAGGATGAGAGGATAAGACAGGAACTCTCTACCATCATACCCCCTCTATCTAGGCACCCTCTGAAGCATATTGCTCTTTTTACACCCACTCATAATAGGCACTTGAAAGTTAATATCAAAGCTGCTGCACAAGGAATTTTCTCACACAACTGCAG
>VUQH01032487.1:30745-56319 GCA_015106775.1 Etroplus canarensis | reverse complement strand
AAACAGGACCTGGATTACCAAAATGGGACAAGACAAGACGCAGACAGAGACGGAGACCACTAACAGAGGAAACAGGCAGGGCATGGGGCAAAAATGGAACAAACAGAACTCAAAACATACACAAAACCAAACTAAAGACGGACCATGACACAGAGCTTCCTCTCCACACAATTTCCCTTCCCTTTATTCTTTCATTTTTGTGTCTCCTCACTGTCTATCTTAGCCCCCATCTCATGCCAACTCAATGCTTCTTTGTGGCACCTGGCCCTCACCGTTTCATCTGTGAAATAGCTTTCACACATGCAGTGACTTACCCAGAATGTGAATGAAGTCGCCGCATGGGGTCATTTTTTTACTACCTACCAATCATAGCCCTCACTCTGATATGGCAGCCATATCACAAACACACGTGCACACACAGGCACACATGTATGCAAAAAATAACCCTCAAAATGTGGCTCTTTTGCAGCTTATTATGTATTGGCAGTCTGCTCCTCTGAGCAGTAAATAAATAATGAGAACACTGTTAAAATTCTGGCAGTATACCGTTGCTCCTCTGCCTTTTGCTTCCCTCCAAAGGAAAGGGATGCCTCAATGGAAATACATTTTTTTCTTTTTTCTTTTGTTTTTAACATATTTCTATTCCCTCTGCTTTAATCTCCCTCTGATTTCCCCCTTTCTTCTGCTCTTTTATGTCTCCTTCTGTCTTTTTACTTCCCTAAAAAACTTCTCTGCTGCAACTGAAATTCTCTGCTGTTGCTACCTTGCTACTCATGCGTGCATCATGTATTTCATTAACATTTCTGGAAGACAAAAGCTCCCAATTCATCCCTTCTGTTCATTTGGGTAATGTAGAGTGTGCTACATTGTCCTGTGGAATAAAGCAGGAAAATTTGTAAAGAATGGTTGCTCTTCATATTACAGCCAGTCAACAATTTTAAATTATCCTATTGGTAAGCATTAGCTGCAAAAATACAGCACAATTTGTTTCTACTTTCATTTAAAACTGCTAATTGTCATTATCTTTTTGTACTGCACCTGCATTTTAATTATCCTTCATCAATCAAAAGACCAGTTGTGAATTTTGCCATTAAGCAACTTGTTAAAGAACAGCAAGGTATGCAAAAAGTACTGGAACCCTGAACAGTTGGACAAGTGTAGAGAAGTTCAAATTAAGTTCACCTGTAAAGGTTATGGTGCATTTTAGGTGCATCCTGAAATTTCACCCGAAAGCCAAACAGCCTTAACTTTCTGTGAGTAGTGCATTTTTTAATTAGATTAATATGAATGCATTCATCTTGCAAGCACAGATGAGGCAGTTAAATGTAACAATACAAACAGTAAAAGCTGTTTTAATTGGAGATAATTTATCTGAATTTCGGGAGCAGGACCACACCCCAAACACTCCCCTTCCATCAGGAAGTCTAAAAAAATCTTTAGATGCCCTAGACATCTATTTATTTTTATTCTTCACCCTCCCTCCCCTTTTTTTCTCTGTTTTCCACCATCTCTCAAAGGTATCGGGGATCTGCAGGCCCAGGAATCAACGCTGATCCTCAGTGAGGCCTCCACCCTAGCTCCTTACTTCATTGTCTATAAAAATGTCGTTCAAATTTGGGTTTGGAGTCCTTGCTCATGAGCATGCCACAATTACATGCCCCTTTCACTTAGCACCATTCAGCCAGGTCTGCCACTTAACTTCATGCATTTCATCTTTCTTTTATTTAGCTAGCCATAGTTTTTGTCAATTTCTGAACTGATGTTCACAAAAAGCTGCACAAAAATCAGAGGTGGTGGTTTATTATTTTTAATCTATAAAAAATAATGAAAAGCAGAGGCAGGGATATGTAAACCGGGAGGAGTGTGTGGGAGGGATCCCCTCTGGCAAATTGCACCCTGCCAGTAAGTATTTAATGACACCCTAAAATCTGAAGAATATTAGAATCAGAATCAGAATACTTTATTAATCCCCAGTGGGCAAATTACTTAAATTACTTTCATGGTATACATTGGGAAATTACATGTTTGTAAGTGCTGCCATGACAGATATGAGTTTTTTTTAGCTTTAGCTCTGCTTTTGCATTGCTTTGTCTTGAAATGCCAGGACAAAGGTGGAGTTGATTTCAGAAAGGGCAGTAACCTCCAAGCTACGTACCCTTTGTTCAGGTGGGAATGAAAGAGGCAGTGGTGGATAATGTGAAATGACAAGTATTGGTATTTAAGCTGGAGAGAGATCATAATGTGAGCCAGAACTGTCTGTTTAAATGGGATGGGTTCTACTTTTCTCTTCCTCATGGAACGGACAGTTGATATTTCAGAGAATAACAAGATAACACTCTGACATTTTGTGTTGAGATGAAGATCTAAAGCAGACAGATTGGGGGCTGAGTGATGCACACGAGTGCAACAGATAACAAGGAGATGTCTGTGTGTTTCCGTTTGGGCAACTGTTATGTGTGGGGTGCATTCAGTATTACTGACTATGCAGCAAAATGTGTGTAAGCCTGTTGAACCAGACACAGCCACCATGAAATCCTGTTTCAGACTGGCTTACAGCAAATAAAACACACAATGGGGAGGTTGAATGTGTGTGTGAGAGAGGGAGACAATGAGTGAGAGAGGGAGCAGCAGAAGATAAAAACAAACTGACAACGGACTAGATGTTTATTAAAGGCTGTTCTTAGTTAATGATAACTAATAAAAGACTCTGATGTATTAGAAAGAATCCATGCATATTAATATGGATAACAGAGAAGTAGCAGGAGGAAAACGAACAGTATCCCAATAGAAAGGTCAGTCTGAATATGGTTCCATGTTGGTATCGGTGACTCTAATCCTCCCTGTCCCATGGACTGTTTCACTTCTCCAGCCCTGAGGTATTTGGCAGTGGCACTGCAGTAAATGTGCCAGTAAAGCCTTCGTAAATAGAAAATAAGTGGTGTTCTGAGTGTCAGTGTAGAGTTGCACTGGGAGAACTAGAGAGAGGAATTTTACTCACAAATATCTCCCAGGCTGTGCAGATACTTAAAATGAAACGTCTCCATATGCCTCCGCCTCACCCCCCCCCCCAGCAGGTCATTTTGATTACTGCAGAAAACCGTTGTTCCATCCCATCTCCACTTCACCAATGCTCTCCCACACAGTCATTTGCATTTTCTTTCTTGGCTCTCCTCCATATCTTTTGATTTATCCTGTCACACCTGTTATTCACTTGTTTTTCCTCTTTTCCACCCCCTGTTTCTCTTCCTTCCTTCTTTGTGGCTGCACAGAACCTCATCTAAATGCACAGCTAGTCATGAGCTCTCTACCTGCTCTGGGCATTTTTACTGGAATGAAAAAGGTGTAATCATCCTTTTTCTTTCTAATACAACTCAACACGGGGTGCTTAAATGTCCTAAGATGAATGAACCGATCCCCTGCTTGTCTGCATGTCGGTCTAGTGAAGTGCGTGAAAATCTTGATGTTTCATTCACTTTTATGTAGCTTTGCTTGTTATCTCATCCTGTCCTGCTCAAACAGAACGCATAGACTTTCCAGTGCTTGCTCTCTTGCCTGCAGACAAGCAGAGAGAGAGGCAGGGGAGAGGAGAGTGTAAGGAGGAGGGAGAGGGTAGCAAATGAGGTGTGGGTAAAAATTATGGGGGACTAGAAAAGAGAGCAGTAGCCCAGCCCTGGATGTGCAGAGAAAGAGGGTGGGGGAGAGACAGAGAAAGAAAGAGATTATACAGTGTAAAATCCAGAAGATGCAGTTTTAGTAGTAGTGCAGTGTGTAGATCAGTAAGCTCCTTCACCGCTGGGAACCAGCTGCCTTTTGTGCCTCTTCCCCGCTGCAGTGAGGGAGCACATTTACCGTCTTGCCCAAGGGGAGAAGCCAAGAAGTATCCTCCAATCAGCCTTTAATGATTTCTCGTGTCTTGTGAGGCTGCTGAGGGTGATTTATCACTGACCTGAGACTGGCGCTGCACTCTGCACAACACTCCAACCACCTGGAATACTCGCCATGGTTTTTATTTCTTTCCTTATAATAAAACCTTCCTGTGGATATTTCAAATAGAATGACCAGAGGACAAAAGAAGGATTAAAATTTACTTTCTGACTGATGCTCTTGAATTTCCTGCAACACACTGAAGATGGACTAACTTCAACACGTGCTCAGGACATATTTTTACACCTACTCCTCTAATAGAAAGGGTGTATTTGTCACATCTTGCCATGCCATATTTTTTTCTGAAAGCATGGGAACTGGGAATCATTTTAGACACTGCACTGCAACAATCATGTAGAGCTGACACTCAGGTAGAGGTAGATGATGATGATGAGCAGGAGATGGAGAGACTGGATGACAGTTGGAGCTGGCTTGCCTGCTGAGCATGTCTGGCACTTCACTGTAGCTTGATTGGCTGTCTGCCTTTGAGAGTTTGACTATCAGGCTGTTTCTCCCAAGTTATCATGTGGTTCACTGAGTGAAGATAGCTCTCCTCTGTGCTTGTGAGGGCGAGGATGCCACTGAGCGTGTTTGCATGTGGTTTGAGTGAGGAGCCAGAGTTTGGGATTACACAGCCTCTGGAAAGGATACAGGTGTAGTGGAGCCTTGAATGAGGATTAGCAGCTCTAACACCCTGTCGCTGGCAGCACACAGCACAGGGTGATGGACCTTTTAGACAAGACTGAAAATTACGACCTCTCACTGAAGGATTAATGATAAAGGTTTAACCAATATGATGAGACTAAAAGGGCAAAGAGGGAGACAGGAATATGGCAAATTCTAATTCAAGTTACCTTTGGAAGAGGCAGACTGAGGCTAATCCTGAAGCAAATTGGAGTTTAATATAAATTCGCTGAGGCCATTCATAAGAGCTTGACTTGGAGCTTTAAAATATTGAAGGACAAAAGAATGCCTCTGAAAGTCAGTAAATGTGCAGGCTTATAAAAAATGACTGGCTTTTTAAATGAAATATTTGGACATGCAAGACGAACACTGATAGTGCTTGTGAAGCTTAGCTCAACAATAACCGAATAAGCACAAAGTTCAACTGATCCACGAATCGGCTTTATATTGATTTCTTCACATAGAAAAGACAGGAGAGCAGTAATTATAATCAATCATTTAGTCCCACCCATCAGCTTCTAGACCGCTGAGTATGCTATAGTTGAGAATGAATGGTCATGACATCTGACAACAGATCAGATAAATGCTGCAATTTACTGTTATAACCTGTAAAGTTACAGTTTCAGTATGTTTTATTTACTTGTATTGTTTGGGGAGGCTTTATGAAAAATGACATCTCTGGTGACAGTTACAGGATATTTGGCAGTGTGTGTGTCATAAAGCTTGTAGTTGAAAGGATCCTGTCTTGCTTCCTGTCTTAATGCGTCTGTAGGTGTGGATGCTTTTTTTGAGCTAGAGTCTGTTGCATGCAGCTTACCTTTGTTGCACAGCAAGGGCTTACAGATACAGGCTACTGGTGTAACGGGCACCACCCAACTTGTCCCACCTCTCCACTCAGTGGATTTCAATAGAGTTAGATTATGAAATTGCTTTAACCATGCATTGATCCTTAAGTGGAGGACCAGAACAGGTGAATAGGGTCCTGGAAAAGCTTTTATGAGGATAAGCCACACTCTGCAGTCCTTCAACAAACCTGGAAAGAAAAAAGAGAGTGTAGTAGGTGGGAAGCTCCATGTGGGAGTGAGGATAGCAGGAGGAAAAAACAGAATCGAGGCGAGTTCTTTGATAGCTGCGTTGTTTGCATCTAACTCGCTCAAAGAGCACTGCTGAAAGTGTGCTGTTTGGAAGTTTTGTGGTTTGAGTGAAAAAACTCAGGAACAGCATGGGAGAGTTCAGCCAGAGTTCTGTTGGGAAAACCTGGTCTGTACTGCAGTTTTTGAACTTAAAGAACCACTGTAGGAAAGCACAGTGAGCTTTCTGTGTGATCATTTTTGAAAAGTTACTGGCTAAGCACTGAATTTTCTGCCTGATCTATTTAATGAAGTGCAAACCAGCAGGACTCTTAAAGCACATCTTTTCTTCAGATCCAACAATCCTTCCTGATCTACAACAAGCACACAAACTTACAAAAGGCTACATTTTTGCTAGCAATGGAAACAGGAACAAACATGTGGGCTTGCTGCTCTAAAACTATCCCCACATTTAAATTTACACTGGATTTTAACACTTGAGCTGTGAACACAGCAGAAGAGAAGAGTGATACAGCCAATTAAACTGTGTTCTTCCCGGGCAGGGATGTGTTGTGTGTTACTCTGAGGAGGACTGGTAGTACACTACAACCCTTTCGAATGAGGGTGGGGCTCTCCCACTGCCACAGACAAAGACAGCACAAAGAATCCTGGTGTGAGCGCTGGTCATCTGGGTCAGTTGTTGGACCTGCACAGTCACAATGGGGTGCAACATGTGCGTGGTCCAAAAACCTGAGGAACAATACAGGGTCATGTTCCAGGTGAGCTCTCTGTCTCCTCTCCTCTCTTTGTCTGACTTTCTCAAATTTCTTTTTTTCATGAGTCTTCGAACAGAAGTATTCTTTTGTGTGGTCTCTCCATAGTATTTTTTGTTATTCTCTCCTAACTTGTTTTATTTTTCCTAAAGTGAAGCTGCCGATGGGACACAATCACAGTTTCATGTTTCTACCTGTAGCAGAAACCAGCAGAACCTCATCATGTTTACGCACCAATTCAACAGTTTGGATTCCAAATACATTTTGTATAAATGAGCCACTCTGATTGAAAAAAAAAACAAAAAAAAAAAAATATCATCAGGTAACGTTGAGTATAAAAAGGCAAACATTAGCTCCAAATTTTGCAGTTAGAAACATGATGACAACAGTTACTTGCACTGATACAAATGTCAGTAATATAAGTCATATAAGTAAAACACAATACAAAGTAAAGCACCACAACATGTCATTAGAAACATAGCGTTTCTGTAAGCACCGGTCTTGTCAGTATTCATTAGCTACAGTAAGTTGTACTTGATATTACTCTGACTTTATATTGTTTATATATTGATGGGGTGATCTGATTAATGAATGCAGGGTGTGTGCACATATAAATAACAATGTGTATATGTTTCTGAATGGAGTTAGGTCTGGAGGGCTTTTAAGCTATGAAGGTATTTTTATCACCACCACCAAGGAGGTGATGCTTTCACCAGCATCGTCTGTTTGTTTGTCTGTGTGCATCATAACTGAAAAAGTTCTGAAATTTCTTTGAGGGGTAGGGTGCAGTACAAGTAACAAACCATTAAAGCTTGGAGGAGTTCTGGATAACAATCCAGATCCAGGACTTTTTTTACCAAAAGAAATCTGGTTTCAGCTCCAAAAATAATCAATATAATGCTGGAATAAACATTACAGCACAAGATCTCCATATGGTCTGTTATACTGAAGTTTGCTCAGGACCCAAGTCATATGCCAGATCTCATGATCCAGAATGTTATAAGGTTCATGAGAGAATGTTTGTTGTGAGATAGCAGATAATGCTACAGACTTGCAAGAGACATCAATCTGTAACTGAAATTCTGCCGATTCAGATTCTATGTATCTTCATTCATTATGATGCTAGATCCAGAAGAAAACCACTGTTAGTAAAATTGTTTCTTGTTAAAGGACTTGAATGCCAAGGTGATTTCAAGTGCAAGAGGTAGGTTTTTAATAGTCAACTATGAATCAGATTATGGAGATAAAATGATTATGTTGTTTTTCAGGTTTAATGGTATCATGTGGGGACTCTTTGGCCTTGGTGGAGGTTTGTGCTCTCCAAGTGTTTCTAAATTGTTTGTTATGAATGGATTTGAATAAAAAAAGGGGTGGGGTGTGGCACAAGTAACAAACTACTAAATTTTGGAGGTGATCTGGAAAATAAATTTTATCTCAGAATTTTTTCATGTTTTTTTACCATGGCAAGGTAAGCCAAACCTGGCAGTTTGTGCTCTCCAAGTGTTTGTAGCTGATTATATTATTATTTGTCTTGTAGCTAGTATTTTAGATATCTATTTGTATTTTACCTGTTTACCTGTCCAGGGACTAGGAATGTCACAATTCTTGATAACAAATGCGGTTAAAGCAATAACTTTTAAAATATTATCCTGTATTTAAACAGAAACTCCTTTATCAAAAAAACATCTGACCATTAATAAAAATGGCTTTTCTGTAAGCAACATTAGTACAAAACAGAAAACAGCACTATGATTTATGTGCTAGTAGTACAAAAAATTTTAATAGATACAAGCAATGACTTGTATGAATGGCATTGATTTCATGGTGTTATGAACTTTTTCTTTACTAACTCAAAGTTTTTGAAAGGAATTCCAACATATCATTGTTATAACTACAGGGTATAACGTTAGTTATGTTATGATCAGCATTTCTATAACAGTAGTCCCTGCAAACATTTTAGCCTGTAGAACATAGCTGATTTCTCAAAGCCAGCTGTCTCAAACTAAATGGAAATGTGTATTTCAGGATAAGATAAGCAGGATAATACTTTGGATGTTGCTCATATGAAATGAAACTCTGAATTCTTTGAATAAATCTGGATTCCAGTCTCTTTTAGGCAGATGAGGAAGTATTTCCTCAATTTTTAAAGTTTGGTAGCACTGTCTGCATATTGCTTTTTGTGAATCTGTTTATCCCTCTTGGTCATTCACCTCCAACGCAAAGAACTTTCAGCATCCAACTTCTGACGGCCTCTCTTATTAATAAGTTGGGCAGAGATAACCCAGCAGCTGTACTAGTCATCATCTTCCACATGTAGTTTTTGCTGTGCCATTTTTAGTTTTTTTTGTGTGTGTGGCAATGACTGTCTAACATATGGACAACGCGGTTCCACTTCCTCTCACTGTACAAAAGTGAAGCCAAAATTTCCTGTTTGTAGAAGCTGCTATCTCATAACGTTGGAGCCAGAGTCTACGCAGTAGTGATTTGAGGTGGAGTCACTCTATCTCCACCCTATGGGAGGCAACATAGAACACGCCCCGCCCAAGCAGACATACGCTAGATTGGCAGTCAATCATGAGGTTATGCCCCAATTTTCAAATAAGTAATTCGAAACAAACTTATGAGAAAGATGACCCTTTGATTCCAAATCAGCATGATAAGAATTACTTAAAAGTGCGCCAACCATCTTTAGGAAAACTTTATCTGAGGAGAACTGTTAGTTTGACCTTTTCACTTTCACTAACAAGGAAGGTTCAGGACTTAGAACCTGTATTGCTGCCAGGTTATATTGTAAGTATAGGTTCTGGTGACATCCCTACCGGGGACTGTGGATGGAAATGAGCTAGTCACTAAATATGATAAAAGGCATCTTTTCTCTTACAGTATAATTTTTATCTTCTTTCTCTCAAAATACTTCAAAAGTACTCATTTTTGTGTCTACTTTCTTTAAAAATACTCTAAAGATACTAATCACTTAAAAATGCTTAAAGTATATATTTTTTTGTTCTTTGGTTTTAAATCTAGTATTTTTAGGAACTAAAAAGTACACCCAAAATTCAGAAAAATTACTTGGTAAAAGTTGGAAAATTAATTTGCAGGACGCAATATGAAGTGTTTTTAACAAATAAAGAATAAAACTATGACAGATACGATGCAAGCTCAAGATCATGTTACGCACATAAGCTGCTTCAGAATCCAACTTCATGCTGGACCCATATTCCATTTTTGTGCATTTTTTGACATGTACAGTATAAATTATCCTAGTACCTCTTGAGCAAGCCTTCTAATTGCTGTATTTGAATAGTGATCCAGTGACAATAATACTGATAATTAATATAATGATACTTCACAGTGATTATGATGATATGATCCAGGAGAGCAGAGTACCATTGCACGAGATAGAAAGATACGCTGGCACAGAGAAAGTAGACTTGTGGTGCAGAGCCACAGAGGCATGAGGATGGATGGGCTGTTAAACTGGGCTAAAGTGTTGTGAGAGAGAGGGGTTGCCACGGTTACAGTCTCAGCACCACCTGCCAAGTGGGACCACAGACTGTATGTGAGTAAGCTCATCTGGCTTTGCAGTGCCTAAAGGAAACTGCTGCTGCTCTGCAATGCTGTGGTGCACGCAGTGACCAAAAAGAAGTCCCATGCTTACTAAGCATGTAAAATGCTCAGCACACATGGCTATGCAGCGCAACACTTTTAGTATCTGTGGCACCAGAAGCCTCAGCTGGAGTTCTGTTGCATGCTGGATTCGGGGTCTGAGCCAGTTAACTGGCTTGCATCTGGTGCCAGAGGCAATGCCAAGAGAGACAGAGAGAGAGAGAAACAGGAAGAGAGCCCAAACAGAAGCAGAGTAATGAGTAAAAGAGGGAGTCAAAGCATGTAAATGAAAGCGGGTGGGAATATCCAACTGTCTTTTCTTCCTGCTGCTTGTCTCTACATGTCAAAAGCAATTTATTTTAGCACTTTGGGTAGTAAGGGTGACTACAGATGCTTGACTGACTTCAAAAATCCCCAGAGTGGAGGGTGAGAAGGTGGCACGCACAGTTTGGTCTATGATCATAAAACCAGAGCAGGGCCGGTTCATTTCACAGTCAGTGACCTTATCTAACAGGAGTCGGCTGTAATGACACCAACTGCATGCAGGTCAACGTCGTGGCAAATGGAAAACAAATAATTTCACTGATTGGGTTATTGTGAGGTCAACTGTACCCGAGGGTTGTGTCCTGAGAAGTCTGTCATTGTCTGTCATCGCAGGGCCTGTTCAGGTTGATCAGACACCTCCACGTGGCTTCCAGATGGGTGTGGCAATGAGTGGAGTGAAGAGTATGAAACATGCTGTATGATCTGGAGCATACAGAGTAGCTGTCATGTATGCAAAGCTGTTGTCTGAATAGTGGTTGTATACGGAACGGAATATTTTGGGGTGATGTGGCAGCAAGACGCAATAGATTGTGGTCTATTAAACCTGAAAAACCAAGTCTGGAGCATGAGACATGAAAGCAAACGCAGATGGGGCATTGAAGCAGAGCCAAAGCCCTTGGCTTTGAGAGGCTGGTTGGTACAAATGTAATCAGAATATAATAAACACTGGAGGTCTCATAAAAGAAGCATGAGCTGATGTGTGCTAAACTGCTAAAGAATTTAAACATGTATGATACAGAAATAAAAACAGCAGAGAGGTGATCACAGACACCAGGCTGCCTTTTTTCCATAAAATTCAATCAGTTATTTAACAATAATAGTCACTGCAAATCTTGCTGCGCAGATGGCTAAATAACATAAAGATCATGTCAAGCAAAAAATTGAAGTATAGCAGTTGATCATTAAAACAATCAACATAAAAAAGAAACACAATTACCCCCCCACACACCACCCCCACCCCCACCCCCACCCACACACACACACATTTCCAGGCTTTCCATGATTTTCATTTCCTATTCAGAGGTTATCAACTTTGAGCTGTTTTCCTTAACTAACATGTATAATTACACCTTCAAATTAGATGCAGTCTACTGAGTAACTGAGTCTGTCTTTAGACAATAAATACAGCATTAAACAGCTTACAGCTACATCATGCTGTAAAACCAGCCTGTTAAATTTGACTATATCAAAACACTTGCTTCTCTTGCCAAAGGAATAAAACTCATGCATTATACATTGGGCCTCTGCTACACATACACTGCATACTGGTGGTTGGTACACACCCACTGGCATGCTTCTAATCAATATTACCTCCTACAGCCCCAAATAAAAAGAAATATTATAGTTCAGTTGATGAATTGCAGAGCTGCAGGCCTATATGAACATTATAAACAATTTTTACCAAGATTTTTTATTTTACATGCAGAGTACCTGACCCCCACACAGATACAGAAAACCCGTTCCTCCCCTCTGAGCCCTTCAGCCGCTCCCTTCTTTTTCTCTCCCCAGTCACTGCAAAGCAGGAGGCTGTTTCCATGGCAACCAGTGTCATTAAACAAACCTGATGTGCTTTCATTCATAATGACACAGAGAAACGTGCTGACATTCGCAAGAAGCAAACGCATCAGAATCAATACATACCAATGACCAGCTGATGTAGATGGACAAAGTGAACAGAGGCAATCACACCCAGCCAGTGCATGTTTGTGTGTGTGTGAATTACAAAGATAGCCACATGCTGGTACACATGGACTGAATAAAAGATGCACCTGACAGTATAATATGATGCACTACAGAAATATTTTAAAGGCATGATGTATTTTATTGCTACAGTATTAGAATTATATTTCACTTATGCTATAATCTGTCTAATTACTGATCTTGCTTTTTCCTAATAATACATAATTTAATCACTGACAATTTATTATAACCAGAGATATTATATCTGTCTTATTATGATCTACACTTAGGTCCATATGTTTTGGGACAATGACACATTTTTTGCAATTTTGCCTCTGTACACCACCACAGTACATTTTAAATCAGTCAAACTGTGATCAAAGAACATCTTTAATTTCAGCTTTAATTCAAGGAGTTGGACAAAAGAACTGCATTAAATGTTTGGGAATAATCGGTGGGTTTCTTTTGTTTGTTTTTTTGAATAAATGGTCCCCATTTATTTTCATGGCCAGATAAGGCCTTTTCCACATTATTCCGTGACAAATTGTGTGACATGTTGAACTTGCATCTGGTAGCTGTTCACTGAAACTCTCAATATGATTACATTTTGACTGTTTGATTAAAAATCCATGGTGGTGGTGTACAGAGGCAAAAGACATAGTGCATGTGCATAAATGAGAAGGAGGCAGGTGGAATGATGAAGATGCAAGGAGTAAAGGTAGTTAAGATTATTGAGTTTAAATACCTGGGTTTAAATACCAAAGAAATAGACAGCGCACAAGACAGGTGAAGAAGAGAGTGCAGGCAGGGTGGAGAGGGGGAAGACGAATGTCAGGGGTGCTTTGTGACAGAAAGAATGAAAGGAAAGGTTTACAAGATGGTAGTGAGACGTTCCATGATGTATAGTTTGGAGACGGTGGCACTGATGAAACGGAAGGAGGCAGAGCTGGAGGTGGCAAAATGAAGATGTTGAGATTTTCACTTGGAGTGATCAGGATGGAGAGGATTAGAAATGAGTACATCAGAGGGACAGCTCTGATTGAGAAGTTTGGAGGCAAAGTCAGAGAGGCAAGGCTGAGATGGTTTGGACATGTTCAGAGGAGGGATAGTGGATATATTGGACAAAGGATGTTGAAGATGGAGCTTCCAGGCAGGAGGAGAAGAGGAAGACCACAGAGAAGATTCATGGATGTAGTGAAGGAGGACATGCAGAGGGTTGGTGTGAGGGAAGAGGATGCAAGGGATAGGGTGAGATGGAGGCAGATGATCCGCTGTGGCGACCCCTAACAGGAGGAGGAGGAGGACCAGGAGGAGGTCATTTTCCCAGTACATATGGCTCTAACTGTATTTTGCATGCTAAAGCATTGAATAGCAAAATCATTTACATCACATTATAAAGCAGTTATGGTCAGATATAAGGATAAGTACATCCTTTTGTAAACCATAATAATTTAATTTCAGCTGTGTTGTATCATATTGCCATTCATTATATGTTTATACACCAGCATCCTGTTCACAGGAGGAGCTGAAGTTATTGACAAATAAATCAACATGACCAGATGGAGACTGCATACCTCTGCCAAGACTGAAAATTACTTCCTCACCTCATGTAGGAGTTCAGTCCCTGGATCCAGACGAATATACACATCCAGCTTATTTTCAGATATTTTCTTGACTACATCAAAAGTATGTCTTCCAGTTTTCTTATTTAAACAGGAATTGAACTCTTGGAATTAAGAATGTGTCCTGAGATGACATAGGCAGCATTAGCCTAGCATGTTTTTCAAATGGTAGTTGAAATCCCGCACAAGCACAGGGACAACATGCAAACTCCACACAGAAAGGTCCTAGCTGGGTTTAAACCCAGGAACCTCTTGCTGTGAGGCAACAGTGCTAACCTCTAAACCATCATACTCCCTTTGATTTAATATTTATTTATGAAGATATGATGAAAAAATAGGACTGTCATGACTCATTAGCTTTACACTATATCAGGTAAGAAAGGAATAATAATAACAATAATAATAATAATAATAATAATAATAATAATAATAATAATATTTATGCAATATATAGAAAACTTGAAAAAGAAAATACTGCTATTAGGTAATTTTTTGGCAATTAAACCCAAAATATAAGTGTAAGGAGGGGTGAGAGAGTCTGTAAACATAAAAGTAAAAAAATACAAATACATGCTACATGTGCCTATTATGTCAATACATGGTTATCATGACACTGTTATGGAAAATGTTCACATTATGTCCCACAGTGGTAATCCTTCCAAAATGTTCCCACATCCAGATCCAGATCTGGATGTGGATTGATTCCAAAAGTTAATCACATCTAAGCTGGGTCCCAGCTGTGGTAAAAAAAAAAAAAAAAATATGACAGAGATGAACTAAACCAACCACATAACCTCCTCAGACGTGGTAATAAGCATTGAAAAGACTTCATTATCTTCTTATAGCTTCCTAATAGTAAGTTAGAAAAAATATGAAATGTGTATATAAAGTTTTAAGTCTTAAATGGAGCATAAATAAACAAACAAACAAACAGTGGTTAACTAGACTACCTGCCAGACTGCTCATTACCTTCTAAAGAGTCAGCTTTCTGTAGTGTCAAGGGTATGTTTGTTTTTTCAGGTGAAGGATACAGGCTAATGTGTGTGTGTGTGTGCGCGTGTGTGTGTGTGTGTGTGTGTGTGTCTGCCAAATTTCACATGTCTGTTGGGTTCTTGCTGCCTGACTTCTCAGGAATGTGACTGACATGGAGATGGGACTAAATGTCCCTCTAATTCATCATTCAGAAGAGTGACAAAAAATTTCAAGGATATTGTCATAAGGTGATATAGCTGCTTTTCCCCTTCCGCTCTTTCTGAAACCTACTCACTGGTCTTCCATCAGCATCCAGAACATTCAGCCTTTAATTTATCTGTTGTTCTAACTGATTAATGTATCGATACATTATGTATATTTATATACACCACACTCCCAATTGGGATTGTTAGCTGAAATGCCATCATTTCAAGCAATGTGTGAAAAGCTTTTAAAATCAATATCTTCTCACTGTTATCAGTTTATAATAGGCTCAGCACTCCACGCTTGTCTCCTTAAATGAGCTCAGTGATATCAAACAATCGGGGTTATAGCTGGAGTAGGTCAGTTCTGTCTCCAGATTAATTGATTTTCTGAGGAAGAGACTGCTGCAGCGTTCAAAGCATGGGAGATGAGAAAAATCAATTACCAAACAAGTAGAATTCAATAAGTTGGGGGGTGCAGGTGGCATTCATGCATGAGTCCCTGCATAAACAATGTGGAAGCTTTGGAAACCTCAGTGATGCTGAGAGGAGAAGCTTTAAGACTGCACTTCAGATTAAGATTGAGTCTTTTTGTGTATTTTTACCTACACTGAAGACTATGTGTGGGATAATGTGTTATTGTGTAGTGAGTCATCACCTTCCCCCCTCTTTTTCATCTCAGCCTGTTGTATAGCACATGGGATTAATTTGCTCTTTAAAGGGCTCTCAGATAAATACTAATTATGCATCAACCACTTAGTAATTCCCCATGAGCTCCCTTTGTGTGTGTGTTTACATGCAAGTCCTGATCCCAGAGTCACGCTCACTCACTATTTACATTCACCCGGCAAATTCTTGAAAGCTTGTTTTCCACATCTCCCTGGCATCATTACCCCTCTCTTCACCTCCTTTCCACTCCTTTGGCGTCTCTTGTGCTTTGCTTTCTGTCTCCACTTTGAACTCTTTGCTTCGCTTTCATCTCTACCCTCAGCTTCGCATCCACCGTTGATACCACCACCACCAGCCCCCTGCTGTGAATTTTGAAGACTGTCTTTCAGAATTTCAATATTATTTTTAACACAAATATACTGTATAAGGAGTGTGGGGATGGGTGTGCAACAGTGGCTTCATTATTTGCATAGGTTAGCTTCTAAATCTCAGATGTATGTAATGACCTACTAACCCAGAGATAATTGAATACAGCATTTGGAAAGACTGTAATGGATTCTCCATCAGGTCAGCTCCAAATAGCTACCTAACACACATCAACCATTACAGTGCGTGAAGTCATCTTAGAAGCAATCTCAGCACCTCTCATTGATAATGAATGAGAAAGCCCCCTTTTACCCTTCTATCAGTATTCATACCTGTCACTCATGACCACAGAGCTGACTCCTAATAGCCTCTCTCTGATCGTGGAGAGCATAGAGCACTGGAACAATAGATATGTCCTGCAGAGAAAAAAAAGATAATGAGTTGAGAGTTGAAATAATGCATAGTACAGAACATGCAAACTACAGAGTGTTTAATTCCTCCATCACCAGCAGGCCATGTAGGGAGGAAGCATCCTATTTGTAGTGAAGAAGCTCATTAAGAAAGACAGCAAGATTTATGGAGGAACATTAGTGAGGGGAAAGTGGACCAGCAGAAATAGATGGAAATAGAGGAGGGTGAGTTGTTATCTCCAGGGAAGGGACAGAGCAGACAGAACTGCTGATGCAGCATGGCAAAATAAATCCATAGTCTGGAGAAAAAAGAAGAGAGAAGAAGCAGGAGAGGACATGGCGATAGATGTAGAAACAGAACAGAGAGGAAATTAATGTGAGTGTTCTATGGAAAAAGAGGAAAGCTAGAGCCAGAGATGTAGGTGCAGTTGCTGTAGTGGTATATGAGAGAATCGAATGGAAAAGGGGGGGGTGGAACAGGAGCTGAATGTGGCAAGAAAGTTTTTGTGCTTGGCTGCACAGGGGAACATTGATTTGACATGCAATTACTGGAAAGGGACCAGATTTGAGAGAGGGAGTGGGAGCATGAAGCAGGCTGGTAAAGACGTGGAGAGTTCCAGACAGCCAAGGCCAGTGACTGTGTACAACATGAATGAAAATACACCAAGGCTGACTGGCTCAGTAACACTGGCATACACACATCTTCACGTTGCTGTGATGACATCCAGAAAATTAAATTTGTCTTTATGCGAGCAAGATTTATTTGGATTAATGGTATTTTTTGACAAGAAGCACAGACATGTTAATGACTCTGTGAGGCATAGACTGTATATAAAAGATGGACACAGCCACCATGCCATCAACCATTTTTTAATGAAATCCAGATGTGAAGCACTGAGCTTACATCATCATTTGGATATTTTAAAACTGGACATACATAACAAGCGATAAGGGATCTGACTGAGAAACTGATGGACAGTGCATGCTTTTTAGCTAGCTCACTGGGTAGGTCCTCCCAAAAACATACCTTTGTTTATTTTCCAATTTAACTATAATGTGGACCATAATTAACAAAATTATAACAAGATATTCTTCAATGAATAGGAGTAAATGAAGCTAAATAGCTAAAATACTTATTTATACCTGCTTCTAGATCAAAAAAACCTACTTTTTTCTTCTTCCTTCTGCTGCTCCTTTTAGGGATCGCCAAAACAGATCATCCTATCACCTCACCCCAGTCCCTTGTATGATATTAGGTCACACCCACCTTTCCATATCCTCCACCTGTTATAAAGACTCTAGCAACAACATGCCAGAATTTAACACAAACTATGCTTGTGTCTTTTAGTTTTTCTTACAGGGAAGCTGATTTGTCTCACAAAATTATAACATTCTGCAAATGCATGCTGATTGGTTGGTGGAAGACTGATAACAGGTCATACTCCCTTGACAGAACCCTTGATCATTTTCAAGAGACCACAGAAACATACTTAAACTACTGAAAAGAAAGAATTTCACTATAATTTTCATTACTATAAAAGCTTCTTATGATGTCTTCACTTTTCACGTCCGTCTTTTATATACAGTCCACACGTTAAACAGGTGTGATGTTTATTATCTAAGTAGCTTATCATGCTAACATTACTGCTAATTAGCAATAAAGTAAAACTGAGGATAAAGTTAACTATCATTAGTTTCGGCCATGCATCAACCAAAGTAGTGAAGAAATTAAAAGCTGGTGCTAGAAAAAAGATCAGGGAGGCTTTAAATGTCTGAATGGCAATTCAATCTGTAGTGGTGGTTGAGATAGTTCAGTCTGAATAATGAGTGAATCTTTCTCCCTTAGGTTTCAGGAAGCCCTGCTTAGTATGACAAGGATTGTTTTGGATAAGTCACCTTGAAGTCAAAATCCATGTACTGTTTCAATTTCTTCTCCAGATTTTTTTTCAGTAATCTTAAATTTTTATGCCCCTTCTCTCATTTTGCTCTGTCAACAGTACATGGAGAGGGGAGAAGTTTCAAAAGCCTATAGTCACTATGCAAGTGAGCTTTAAACAAAAAGAGCTCCAAAGAAAATATATGAAATACATTATATGGACAAACACATTACACTTACGAGAGCTTTTATGACATCTCTTTTTAACTCCATAAGTAAGCCCCTATGCCGGATGGGAAGAACTTTCTTGGACTTTGTTCTGGCCCATCCTGAAGGTGATCGCTGAAATGAGGACAGGGCTCAGCGCAGGTCAGTCAGGTTTTTCACACCAGACTCATCCATCTATGCCTTTATGGACCTTGCTTTGTGCACTGGAGGTAGTCTTGCCAAAACAGAAAAGGGGCTTCACAAAAATGTTCACACAAAGCTGAAAGCATAGAATTGTCCAAAATGTCTCGGTAATCTGAATCAATAAAATTTCCCTTCACTGGAAACCCCAGAAAAACAACCCGATAGCATTATTTTTACTAACTGAACTTTACAGTTAACACAGTGCAGTAGGGCGGCTAATGTCCTCCTGGCGTTCGCCAAATCCAGACTTGTCAATCAGACTGCAAGACAGAGAAGCTGATATGATTTGTCACTCCACAGAACCTGTTTCCACTACTCCAGAGTGTAGGGGCAGTGACTTTTACACACAATGTGCTTCGTACTTAGCAACCCTGCTCTGTAACTTAACATGGTCTGCCGCTTTGTGGCTAAGTTGCTGCGGTTCCAAAGTCCTTCCACTTTCCAATAATACCATTTACACTTGATCGTGGAATATCTTGGAGGGTAAAGAAATTTCATGAACTGATTTGGTGGAACAACCCATTCTTTCACAAATGTTTGTAAAGACAGACTGCACGACTAGGTGCCTGATTTTATACACCTGTGGCAATGGGACTGAATGAAATGCATGAAGTCAATATTTAAGAGCGGTGCTCCAATACTTTTGTCCTATGAAACATATTTCACAGGCATAAATATTTTTCTCAAGATCAAAGGATTCGAAAGTGTGATGTTCTGGCACAAATCATCTTACAGTACTTTTCAGTGAAGTTCCCAGTCCTAGGGAAACGAAACTACTTTCTCTTGATTTAAATATTAATGAGGAGAGGAACCGCTTTTACTTCACACAAACGAAAGATAACAGTGTTTTGCAGAATCGTGTTAATGCGGACTATACTGAGCGCAACACTAATGCAATAAAGAAACTCCTTTTTATCTCTGTGATTGTTTAATATGTTGCATAACCTCTGGTCCTTTCCATTATAAAAGAATTTCTCAGCAACCCCTTTCCATTTTCCATCTATTCACAGTCGTCATTACTTTCTAACTGCCATTTTCCTACTTTCTTTCTTTCTCTCCACAGAAGGGTCACATAAGCAACATGCTGTGCTCTTTTGATGCTGAAGGTCGATTGAAGGTCTCAGTATTCAGCTTTCTGCTCTGCTCCTTAGTGTGATGTCTCGAAATCTTTTATATAACTTGCTTTTTTGGCTTCTGTGTGCCTGTAGGAAGTCTACCAGCCTTGTGACACTTTAAATACACTAAAGTGTATTTTTCTAGTTTTCTGTTGACTAACATAGTCTGAGCTTATTTTTATTTTAGGTGTCTGTAGCTGTAGTTTAACCCTCCTTCATGTCCTTCTGCAAACTAATCTTGCCTGTTTGATCTAACTGCTGATATAAGAGTGGCTATCCTTCTGTCGCCTTCTGTTTTTGTCATTCATATCAGCATCGTTTTAGTTTCCTTTTTTCACTAAAATTTATACACCTTCAGCTTATTGTTTATTTTTGCATTTTTTTGCAGTTTTCATGTTTTTACTGGACCAATTTAAGTTAATTCATCTGGGTCTTCCTCCTTTCCTTGTGCTCCCCCACTCGTTGATTGTAACTGAATTTAATTAATTAATTAATTAATTAATTAATTAATTTTTTTCAGGTGAATGGGAAGGAGCTATCCCGCCTTTCTGGGGATCCCACCCTGGACATACGGGACCCTGTGTTGTCCAACATACTGAGGCGGGGGGCCCGCAGACAAGCGGGCTTAAAGGGAGCTCCTGGAGGGCAAGTGCCAGTGACCATGGGCATGGCCGACTGTGTGGACAGCTGCACCCAAACAGACATCAGCTTCCAGCATATGTTGACTCTGGGCAAGAGCAGCCAGCATCCCTGTGGAGCTCCACCCCCACCTGACCCACCACCGTCCCCTCCACTGCCTCCACTACTGGAGCCATATCTACTCAATGAACTGTGAGTGGGAGTAGTTTAATTGGACTCTGCAGCATGTCCAACCGTCAGACCAGAACTCACCTGCCGTGTTAGTCTGTGCCATTCTGTTCACACGTCTGAAGTCAGTAGCTATCCCATTAACTAATATATTCCATGAATGTTCTCATCCTTAGCTTTATAGAGCCTGTGTACTATGACCCCACTGACTACTTCGACATCACCCAGCATGAAGTGGACAGGCAGGATGAGCTGGAATATGAGGTGAGAGCCTATTATCTACCTCAAAACCCCGGTGCAGAAAGCTGATCCATGTTCCCTGTCTCATGTTCTTCAACTTTTCTCCACCTGAACTAGGAGGTGGAGTTGTACAAGTCTCGTCAGCAGGATAAACTTGGCCTGACAGTGTGCTACAGAACTGATGAGGAGGAGGACCTCGGGATTTATGTAGGAGAGGTGAAGACAGTAGCATGAAAGCAAAAACTCTGTCAAATATTGAAAAACTAGTTCCCGTTTTTCGTAATTTTAGGCATTGTTTTATAGGTGAACCCCAACAGTATTGCTGCAATGGATGGCCGCATTCGTAAGGGGGATCGAATACTACAGGTAGAGGTTTTCTAAGTACTGTACTAAAGCTAATGTTCCTTTTTGCAATACAAATGTATAAATCTGAAATCTTAGATAACCCCAGGTCCATAAGAGAGCTAGAGTTTCCCCCACTTGTTTCACATTTTAAAGGAATTGCTAATAGTGCAGCATTTAAAATGAATTCTTCTCAAATATCATTTCCTGTGCTATTAGGTTTTTTTTAGTGGCTTAATAAAGAAAACCATTTTCCTGAAGTGTGCGATTCAATTCAATCTAGTATTGATATTAATTCTCTTACATTATCTGAAATTATTCTCTTCTTTCACTGTCAGATAAATGGAGTGGACATCCAGAACAGAGAGGAGGCGGTGGCTATTCTCACCAGAGAGGACAGCACTAATGTATCCCTGCTTCTCGCACGACCTGAGATAGAGGTGAGAAAATTGGACGTGCAGTCTTAATGGCAGAGCACTGCAAGGTTCAGTCTGAACACTGGCCTGAAAATGCATTCATCTCCCTTTATCACCCTTTTTATGCAGCAACAAACGTTTGCTTGGATGTCGGTGATACTTTAACATTTAATCCCATGATTGAAATTAGTCACGAGAACAAAAAAGAAGAAATGGAACACATAAGAGAAACATAGTCCTGCAATCCTCAGTGTTTCAGGAGGCAGAAAAGCAAATAGCTGCAAAAACATGATGAGAACACAGATAGCATGAAGAGAGAGACAAAGACAAATAGTGCTTGTACTCACAGTGCTAATGTGGCACCACTTTGTTTCCCTCAAGGTCACTCTCCTAGCAGATATGAGGGCACTGTAAAACACATCAGACATCCCTCAATAACACACCTCTGCCAAATTACTTGTATACCTACAACACACGTTGACCCACTCAGATATATTTTTCATTGCAAACTGTCACAGAAATGTGTTGCACCCGGAGAAAGAGGCAGCATGCGTGAGCATGCAAAACAATTTGTATGCCGTCTGAGCTATAGGGCAGATTTAAAAGGCACTCATTAAAATGGGCTAAGTCAAAGACGCACACACAAATAACCTCCCCTCTGTTTAAATGTGTCCTTGTGTTTGAGCACAAGTACTTGCTCTGAAAGGCTGACAAGATTTATATTGCTAAGGCATTGTCCCACATTAGGATTCAAGTGAGAGAGGGGAGAATCATCAGAGGGAAATACACAAGCAGAGATTAAAGAGATCTGTTGTCTTGTGTGAGAAAGAAGGAGAACTGAAGGGGTTGCCAAAGAATTAAAATGAAGACAAAGATAATCAATAGTTTGCCTCATGGTTTGCACGCAGTTCACATTTAAATCAAACCAATTAGGCAAAGAGGAGGAGAGAATTACTAATGTGAGCCCAAGTATTTGAAATATATTTGATTAGCTTTTGAGGGGGTGCCATTTAAAACTGCAAATTAAACAGATTAGAAACAACAACAGTTCTTAATGAATATAAAGTCTCATTATTCTCTAAAGATTGGATTGCTTTCTTTCGCTAATACTAAATACTTGCACACTGTCAAACCATTTTTATTTAGTATTTGGCAGTCAGTCCTCTAAGATTTTTTTAGTTGTTTTCTGTAGGGACAAATTACTCAGTGGAGACCAAATGTAATTTCAGAGTATTGAATTTAAAAAAAAATCTTACAGCACTAGCTCCATCTAGTGACACAAAAGAGTGCTACTCTATTCACATCAGTTCAGCTCTACCATGCAAGTCAATAGTTTTTAATCTAACAATGGATCAGATGCCTGGATATCATCTCATATGAATTACCCATACTCACAGAAAAGCTCTTCTTAGCTTTAAGACTTTCAGCTCATTGCTTTTGGGGTTTTTTTTTAATTCACATTCACAAATCACCATCTGAATGTGAACCAAATCTATAACCTTACTCTAATGTGCTTTCAACTAAATGAATGACAGTCAGGCAACATTAGAAGCTAGTTAATAAAGATTATGGATCATTTAGCCACCAAAGCACCCGACACCACTTTGCTTGGGGCCTAAATTAAAAAGGAGAGTAAAATTGAACTTGGAGTCAGCAGATGGTGAGAAACACAGCTCCAAATAAATGCTAATGTTTCCTTGTGTCTGCTGCCGGTATAAATAAGCAAATGTCTGCTTTACAGTCTAAACTGCGTGTGATGTTGCTCAGTGCCATTTAACTCGGCTTAAGTTGGTCTTAAATGCAGGCAAATCCATGTTCATATTATTCTCAAAAGACAAAAAGTTAACAGCTAATTTCTCGAAGATCAAGGGGCTAAAACTGAACTGTCACCACTTTAGTTAAGCTTTATTTAAACCAGGGGTCAAGAATTATTATGGATCAGACTTTATCATTTAAAACTCACACTGAAAACATGTCCTTTTTTTGGTTTTATTCAAATCTCTTCTAAAACCCTATTTGGTGTGGCCTTTGCTTTTACAGTATTTTAAAAATACTTGTCCACAGAGTCAGAACATCCGTCCATCCATCCATCCATCCATCCATCTTCTTCTGCTTATCCAGTTCAGGGTCATGGATGGCACTGGAGTCTATCACAGCCATCCTAGGGCGAGAGGTGGACTACACCCTGGACAGATCACCAGTCTATCGCAAGGCTAAGGCAGAGAGACAGACAACCACTCACATTCACACCAGCCACCAATTTAAAAATTACCATTTAACCTAACATGCATGTCTTGGGAGGAAGCTGGAGTACCAATCCATTAACCCCTGCACCACTGTGCTGCCCAGAGTCAAAACAGAATAAGTCCAAAAAAATATCTGCAGAAGGACCTGAAAAGGTCAGAACTGTTTATTACGGGTGGAGTTTAAGCCAGTTAAAAAAAGAGAAAATGATTCTCTTGGTCAGTGTTATTCTCCTTAAAAAACTCTAAAGATGACACATTAGTGTTGTGTTTGAAGCTTATTCCCTTCAGAACCCAAAACGGCTCATTTAAATATCCATTTTTATTTCATAAAAGCTTTAAAATATATTGTTATAGTCTCTGATCTATACCAACTTTCTAATCCATACTTTTCTGCTTTTTTTCTCTTCAACAATAAACTCTTGCCATTACCTCAATCTATCAACTGGTGCCCGCTACATTTCTTACCTGTTAGAATGACAACCAGCTGGATCCGGATGAACTAGACTTGGAGCCACTGGACAATGCTGTCCATCTGGCCAGCACCAACAGTGTGAGGAACAGCCCCTCCATCCTGGGTGCTGGACTTGGAGGTTTTGCTGGCGGAGGTGGACCACCCAGTCACGGTCACTCAATGAACAGGGATTCCCCCGATTTGCTGCAGACGGTGCTGAGCAATAGCCAGGAGTTGGACAGTGGGGTAGGTCGTACTGATGAAAGCACACGCTATGAGGAGTCTTCAGAACACGACCTTCTGGGAGACGACCACACTAGTGCCTCCAATACGAATGCAACCAACACGCCTGGCAGCATGCGCAAGTTTTTCTCCAGTCGAGGAGAAACCCCACCCTTGCTGCACTCCCAGGACCTCCAGTTCAGCACTGACTCCCTACTAGGACTGGACTGCGTTAATGGAGGAGGCTTGGAACAGGGGGAGCGTTTGGAGAGGGCTTACAAGGCAGATCCTGTGAGGATGATGATGCCTGGACTTACAGAGGAGGAGTGTGAGAGATACAAAGAGCTGCTGGAAATCAAGTGTTACTATGAAAAGAACAGTAATGCTTTGATGTTACTGGGAGGCCAGGGGCCAGCACAAGAGGAAGACAATGTCTCACTGGATGTGAATAGGAATGAGAGTTTGACGCAGCATGAGATGGCTCTCTTAGAAGAAGAACTGCGCCACTTGGAGTTCAAGTGTCGTAACATCCTGAGGGCACAGAAAATGCAGCAGCTGAGGGAGCGATGCCTGAAAGCTTGGCCTCTTGAAGACAAGAATGGAGCAAGTGCTGGAGTAGGAGCTGGACGCTTGGACATTAATGGTTCTTTGGTCAGTGAGGAGTCCTGTCATCATGCCCTGTCAGATATCAATGAGCTTCCAGAGAGGGAGCGCTCAGATAAAGACAGCACGAGTGCCTACAACACTGGAGGGGAAAGTTGCAGGAGTACCCCTCTAGTCAATGACCAGTACCCTTCACATTCCACACAGAGTCTGGAGGGAGGAGAGTGTCTTCACTCAGCAGGTATGCAGCTTCCAGGGTCCACTCGACAGAGAGAGAGAGGAACCAGGACTGAAAGAGGGGATGGGATACAGTCAAACTTAAACCAACCATATTCTCCACAAGCTCAAAGGAGAGGCGCTGAGGCTAAGGCATCGGGCCCTGGTGCAAAGGTTAGGTCCCTGTCCCGGGATGGAGGAACCAGGAGGGGCTCAGATGGAGGAATGAGACGTAACACCAAAGCTAACGGGGTGGCTGAGAGGACTGGGGGACACAGTGCAGAAAACAGCCCTTATTTGTCTCGCCGTCAGACTGAAACACAGCC